>PVJC01014087.1:0-36959 GCA_004026665.1 Murina feae | reverse complement strand
TTTTTTTTTTTTTTTTTTTTTTTTTTTTTTTTTTTTTTTTTTTTTTTTTTTTTTTTTTTTTTTTTTTTTTTTTTTTTTTTTTTTTTTTTTTTTTTTTTTTTTTTTTTTTTTTTTTTTTTTTTTTTTTTTTTTTTTTTTTTTTTTTTTTTTTTTTGGTATTCTCATTAAGATCCTTGAAGGTCTCACTAAGTTCCTTGGAGGTTCATAGAAGATTCCTGAGTAGCCTTATAACTGTGGTTTTGAACTCTGTCCAGTAGTTTGCTTTCCTCCTTTTCTTTCATTTGTGGCCTGTTTCTTTGGGTCTGCATTTTGGCTGCTTCCCTGTGTTGACAGAGTGGCTTTGTGTGGTAGGTGTCCTCTTGGGCCCAGTGGCTCAGCCTCCCCAATCACCTGAGGTGGACACTCTTGGTACATCCCTTTGTGGGCTGGGTGCACAGTCTTTTTGTAGTTAAGCCTTGACTACGGTTGGTATCACTTGGAGGAAATGACCTCCAGGGCAATTGACTGCAAGGACCTGCTGTGTCTATAGTGGAAGAGCTGCTGTGCAGGAAACACCCTTATGGGGCAGGACTTGCTTCTGTAGGGCTTTGGTGCTCACTGAGTCTGCCTCTTGAGTGTGTCCCTTATGGATGTGAAGAGTTGAAATCTGGTATCTGACCACTGGGTAACTGGCTCCTGGATCTCCAAGGAGGTGCAAAGTCAGCTGTTATGTGAGTCCACCCAGCAGAAGCTACAGCAAGATCTACAGATTTCTCCTCTTTGTTTGGAGTTTGGAACTTCCGAAGCTCTCTGACCCAGCTGCAGTTGGTTAGGTTAGGCTGCAGGCAGAGAGGCGATTCATTTGCACCGCTGTGCACAGCGTGGGTGGGGTTGTAAAATGAGTGGGACCGGGTCTGAGGGAATCACCAGGCTGGATCAAACAGCGATGGCTGTCTGTCAGCTCTCTCCGCGTCTCAGCATACCCCAGTCCCGCGCCCCCACAGCAACAGTGATCCTTGTGAGCAGCTCTGAGAAAATGCCACCCTCACTTTCCAACCCAATGCCAGACAACCCAGTTTCTCCCCAGAGGAGTTTCTCCCTAGAGTCTCCCTGGAAACGAGTTCAGTGTAGTTGGGAGCTTATATTTCCCTTCTGATTGAAAAAAACCTCGCACCTAGGTGCCATCACCTTTTTGTGCGCCTCCATACTTCTGTTCTTGATGCCTCTGCACCTTTTACCCAGTCTCAATGTGCTTTTCTCTTTCCTTCTAGTTGTAGAACTTCCACTCAGTCAGCTTTCCCCTGGTTCTGGATGATGGCCGTTTTGTCTTAGTTGTAGTTTTAATGTAGTTGTGGGAGGCAGCAGGTTACAGGGTTATAGCTTATGCCACCATCTTGGTTCTCCCCTGGTGGGTTTTCTTATGTGGTTTTATATTTAGCACAAGTCTGCTTCTTCACTCCCATGCAAGAAACATCCATACTGCTTTGCTCAAACATGTCCATTTAGGGAGTTTTTCTTACATTGTTGACAAAACTGGCACCACCATTGTGAAGCTGGCAGTTATGTACCACTATAAATTTCCCAGAGTTAAATGTCAAGATTGAAAAATAAGACACCACGATCTCAGTAAATGTGGAACCCTACAATAAAAGCGGACCCCTCATTTTCTTTTGAAAAATAGTTTTGATGGGATATAAAATTAAATGATTATGCATTTGAAGGGCTAACCAAGACAAAGGGCCATGTTATCCTAACACCACCTAAAGGTGAGATTGTCTGTTATTCCTAGTTCGTGTGAAGAGAAGAACAAATCAGATTAATTGATTTTTACTTTGCATTCTTAAATAGAGTTTGTGAATTAAAATATTAAAATAAAATGCATATTAGTGAGGGCAGGAAAGTTGCTTCAGTGGCTAAAGCTGCAAAAAATGTAAAAATTGTCTTGGCATGTCCTTTTCACTGACAGATTGAGTGTTCCCAGAGATAACAACTAATTTGTATCTAGTGTTTGCTTTTAGTGTACCAACCTTTACATTTTAAGTGATCCCTCAGAGAGCAAATGATGAAAAAAAAAAAAAAAAAGACAAAAGAAAAGATTTCTAACCTTAAAGTTTTCAGTAATAAATTTATTCCATTTTATTTGAACTGAATTATTTTCTACATATAAATGCAATCAAGCAGGAAGCAGGTACCAGTGAGACACAAACATTAAGAGCAAAATAAGGCAGAATATTCAGAGTCCTGAAACCTAGTTAAACATTACATACCCAATGTTTTTTTTAAAAAAAGTACAGCACAAGGCAGATATACATGCAGATGCAACAATTCATAAGAAGTCTTGGCTGGGGTAACTCAGTTGGTTAGAGTGCCATCCCAATAGACAAGGTTTGGGGTTTGATCCCCCGTCATAAATAAGTGGCACAACAAATACATATCTGTCTATCTCTCTCTATCTCTCTCTCTCTGTCTCCCTCCCTCCCACCCTCCCTCCCTCCCTCTCTCTCTTTCTCTCTCCCCCTTCTTTCCTATCTCTAAAATAAATGAATGAAAGAATGAATGAATGAATGAATGAATGAATGAATGAATGAAATTTTAAAAAGAAGTCATAACAAGAAAGAACCTTGGTAACTGAGGAAACTTTTCTTCATTAGACCCAGGGACTTCTACAGGGTAACTGATTCCAATGTAGCTAAGCCAGCTGGAAATGAGAACCTGGTTAAAATTGAAAGTATGCCTGGAATAAAATACCATCCTCAGCTCCTTCTGTCTCTACATCATCCCACATACCACAATAAAACAAATATTTGGAAATCAACTAGTTATTACTTTATTCCTTATAATGATTCTAATCATGATATGGAATCCTACATGCTTAGTTTTCAAAGTCCTCCATAACTTGATTCCATTTTGTAACTTTTTTTCAAATGCAGAAGTTGCAGCCTCCAATCCAATCATACACAATTTTAAACCAATATACACTGACTCAACAAACATTTATTTAGCTTTACAATGTGTAAAAGGGTATCCACATAACTAAAATTTACATGGTCTTGGAGCTAAAGATCCAAGCACTAATCTCCAGTTTCTCTAAAACACTCAGTATTATCTATGCTTTCTCCCTCTCACTCTTATCTTATTCTTATACAGACATCTATTCATGGCCTTCTCTTGGATTCAGCAAAAACTGATTCGATACAATCAATTCAATCACTCTCATTTTAGCTCAGACACCTATATTTCTCTTTGGAAAATACTATTTGGACACTTTAGAAAAAATACAGAAGGCTAAACGTATGCTCTGTTCCCAGTACTCTCACAAAGGCACAAAACATAGTGAACCTTAAATTAACATAACACACATGAACATGTGAACAAAAACTCTTTTACCAAGATGCAGACACACTGGTCTTCTTTATAATGGTGAGGCAAAAGTAGGTTTACAGTTGTGAGTATGCAAAACTGTTTATTATTGTATTATTATTTATTAATTATTGTATTATTTTCCATAGAACAAGATGTATTGTCAATGTATCTGTGTCCACATATGACAATAATTATAATACATATAAAGGTTTAAAAATAAGAAATTATTTATTTAAACTAGGGATTAGAAAACTTTGTTAGAGGCCAAATAATAAATAATTTAGCCGTTGTCAATCATATATTTTTTGACTCAACCATTCAACTCTGTTAATATGGATTGAAAGCAACATAGACAAATGTATAAACAAAAAAGTATGCTTGTATTTCAACAAAAATTTTATTTACAAAAACAGAGTGACCTTAAGGGAAATGCAAACCAAAACCACAATGTGATCTCACTTCATACCTGTTTAAATGAGTACTATTTTTAAAAAGACAAGAAGAATTAACAAGTTTGGGCAAGAATGTGGAGAAAGGGAAACTTTGTGCACTGTTGATGGGAATATAAATTGGTACAGCCACTATGGAAAACAGTATGGAGGTTTCTCAAAAAATTAAGGAACTGTACAACCCAGCAATTCTACTTCTGGGCATTTATCCAAAAGAAATGAAAACACTAACTCAAAAATATATCTTATTTGTTTTTCTTGTTTGTTCATTTGTTTCTTTCAGTTTTATATTCCGCATATGAGTGAAATCTTGACTTTTTCTGTCTGACTTATTTAGCTTAGCATGATATTCTCAAGGTCCACTCATGTTGTCATGAATGGCAGTATTTTACCTTTTCTTATGGCTGACTAGTATTCCATGAAACCTATATGATTTTATTAACCAGTCACCCCAATAAATTTAATTTTAAAAAGATATCTCTACCCCCACATCACTGTAGCATTTTTTACAATAGTTAAGACATTAAACAATCTAAGTATCCACCAATGAATGAAAGAATAAATAAAAAATCGTGCATATATACACAACAGAACCTTATTCAGCCATAAAAAAAAAGAGAAAATCCTGCCATTTGCAACAATATATGGACCTTGAGGGCATTATGCTAAATGAAATAAGTCAGTCAAAGAAAGATAAATACCATATAATATCATTTTTACTTAATGGAATCTTATGAAATTCAAAAAACAAACTAAACTCATATGTATAGAAGATAGATTGGTGGTGGGGGTGGATGGTGAAGGTAGTCTAATATACAAACTTCCAGTTATAAAATAAATAAGTCATGGGGATGAAATATATGTCATGGTGACTATAGGTAATAATACTATACTGTATATTAGAAAATTGCTAAAAGAGTAAATCTTAAAAGTTCTCATTAAAATAAAAACATTTTTAACAATGTGTGATGCCAGTTGTTAACTACAGTTATGGTGGTGATCATTCATATATATATATGAATTGAATCATTATGTTATATACCTGAAACTTATTTAATGTTATATTATATCTAAAGAGAGAGAGAGAGAGAGTGGAATAAATTTATTGACCTAAACCCATTAGTGAAGTCTACATTTCAATATGGAAGACTTAGCAACAAAATTTGATTAGAATGGGTGCTAGCAGAACTTATGTTAGAACTTCCTTTGCATTATATGCATGTTGCTTTTATATAAATTATACAAGGATTGAGAGATTGATGGAAATTATGGAAGATCCAAACCCCTGAGATCACCCTTGCTGCTGCCATCCAATCCTGCAATCAATTTTGGGATACTGTGGGTAGTACATTTGACCTTATGTAGATGCATCTTCCTTCCATACTTATTCAATCTATTAGATTATGTGTATCCCTGTTTTAAAATTATTTTTTTTAAAAAGCTACAAGAAACACTAGGCTGAAGTTTAAAAAGTACATTCCATACTAATTCTGTGATTCTATTTTAAACAACTATTAATTTTGCCAGAAATGATTTGTTTGTAATAAACTCATCTTGTTCATTATTCATGATTTCTTTGTCTTCATAATGTTTACATATTTTTCTTCCAGTGTTATATTGAAAATTTTGTCAGGCCATTTCAATTTACATTTCATAACATGTATTATAAAAATTTTCTTCAAAATCTTTTAGATCTTCTAAATTTCCCAATTAGAATGTATCTTCACATAACCCAAAGTACCAAATACTCCTTTATCAGATTCTAGTTGGTAACTATTTTCACCTATTTGAAACTAATTTTATGATTCTAAAAATTGTATTCCAACACCAAAATAATTAAACAATTAAATTAAAACCTGGCTGGTGAAAATTCTAAATAATAGTACATCCATCCATGTTGTCATGAGAGGTGTTTTTCATTTTCCATTCTCCATCCTACAGTTATAATAAACTAGAGGCCCAGTGCACGAAATTTGTGCCAGGGGGGATGGTATGTGTCCCTCTGCCCAGCCTGCACCCTCTCCAATCTGGGACCCTTCAAGGGAGACTGGTAGAATCAGGCCTAATCAGGCAGTCGGACATCCTCTAAAATCCAGGACTGTTGGATCCCAAACACTAGCCTGCCTGCCTACTTGATAGCCCCTAACTGCTTCTGCCTGCCACCTGATCACCCCCTAACCAATCCCCTGCCAGCCCAATTGCCCCTAACTTTCCTCCACTGCTGGCCTGGTCACCCCCAAATGCCCTCCCCTGCAAGCCTGGTTGCCCCCAACTGCCTTTCCCTGCAGGCATGGGTCCCCCCAACTGTCCTCCCCTGCAGGCCTGATCACTCCCAACTGCTCTCCCCTGCTGGCCATCTTGTGGTGGCCATCTTGTGTCCACACGGGGGAGGCCATCTTATGTGTTGGATTGATGGTCAATTTGCATATTACTTCTTTATTAGATAGGATTCTACTGCCAACCAGCTTTCATTAAGTAATCAGCCCTTCTATTTGTGATAACCAATAAGTTGCACTCTACTTTTCTGACACTCAATTCTGCTCTATCTGTTCTGGCTACATAAATCTCTAGAGCCTATGGTGTCAAATTATTTTTGTTTTATTTTTTAAATATATATTTTATTGATTTTTTACAGAGAAGAAGGGAGAGGGTCAGAGAGTCAGAAACAACAATAAGAGAGAAACATCAACCAGCTGCCTCCTGCACACCCCCTACTGGGGATGTGCCCACAACCAAGGTACATGCCCTTGACCGGAATCGAACCTGGGACCTTTCAGTCCGCAGGCCGACGCTCTATCCACTGAGCCAAACCAGTTAGAGCTCAAATTATTTTTTTAGCCTCAATTAGGCTTTTGCAAACACACTAAAACTATAATCTTTAAATGTAAAGTTTAACATTAAGTTAGATCAGTATGTCATACAACCACAAATCCTAGCTAATAAAGAGGGAATATGCTAATTAAACCTTACGCCATAGCAAAGACGGCGGCACTCACAGCCAATAAGGAGAGGATATGCTAACTGACTGTCCTGCCTTCAAAGATGGTGGTGCCCACAGCCAATAAGGAGGAAATATGCTAATTGACTACCCCATCCTCAAAGATGGCAGTGCTCACAACCAATAAGGAGGGAACATTCTAATTGACTGCCCCACCTCAAAGATGGCAGCGCCCACAGCCAATAAGGAGGGTAAATGCTAATTGACTGCCATGCCCTCAAATATGGAGGCACCCACAGCCACAAGATGGTGACACCCATTCTCCTCAGCCTGCCTCTGGAGTCCCCCAGTCCCTTCAGCCCCCCAACCATCCAGGGCTGGCCTGAGGCACAGGCAAGCATTGGATGGCGGCTGCCCAGGTGCCCAGGGCCAGCCGAGGCTCACATAACCAGACCAGCCAAGGCTTGTGCTGCCAGCAGTGGCAGCAGCAGACCTATAATGGGGCATCGCCTTCCCCTGATGGCCAGGTCTCCTCCCATCCCTGAGGGCTCCCACTGTGAGATAGTGCAGGCCGGGCTGAGGGGCCCTCCCCCCTCCCTGGGAATGAATTTTCATACACCAGGCCTCTAGTTTTAAAAGAAAATGAGAAAATGTAAGATTTTAGATGCTATTATAAAAGCTACTTCAATTTCATTTAGTATTCAATAAATGACAACATTTGAGAATCTTAGTAAAATTAAACCTTGAGAGAGTTGAAATAGCCATTCTAAATAATGGGAACATTTAGGTAATTGTCTGTACAAAACAAGGATCAGGCTTTTTGAGGTCATAAAATGCTTGACCTTCCCAGGTAACATGAATGTGGAAAGCTTCCCAAGAAATTACACAATTGGAGCAAGCTTGTTGAATCTATCTGAAGAATAACATTTTCAAAAGCTCCATAAAGTACTGATTCATTAAAAAATAATTGGGAAAATTCTTTCTCTCTCCTTATATGAAGGAGAATCAAAACACTGCAATATTTACAAAAGAGGATGAAGTGTTCATGGTGCACTCATGAAATTTGAATACCCTTTTCACCTATTTTCTTGCTCTGTATTGAGAACATTGATAAAAAGCCATTCCAAAACAACACCAGTTGCTAATCCTGAGTTGTTAATATTACATAATAGAATAGAAGCTGTCACATACAAACAAGCAGACAGTCACTTATTCTGTACTCAGAGGGACCAATTTTCCCCTGTAGTCATGAGTACAGCACAAATCATCAAGTGCCAAAAATTGAGTATAAATGCAAACCTCTCAACTTCACTCAGGTATCAACAAAAAGCACTAGTTGAAATTCATATGAAAAGAAGTCAGGGCCAAGGAGTTGCAGGGGAGAACAGACTGGAATGAGAAGGAATTAGAATGATTTATCTGCTTCTACTGTCTCACTGAAACTAATTAAACCAACCTTGCCAAAGATTTGTCTTGTTTAGTTACAAGTATATTATCAATGCAATCTCACCACCCTATTCTCTCCCTATCTCTCTCCTCCTTTCCTAAACTATCTTTTTCTCTATAATAGTCTCTCCACCTAAACTCTTAACCTCTCTTTCTTTCCCTCTCCCTCCTTCATACCACACACACATACACACAACACAGAAATACTAACTGCATGATGTGAACTATTAACTTAAAGGGTATTTTCTTTGAAAAAATAACATGTGAATGTTAATATGACAGCACAGAAGTACATCAGCAATTAGGGCAATATATTCCAAATCAAGTACTAAATACATTAGCATACTTATTGTGCATCTTCTATAAGGGGACCTCCGTGCTATAAATAAACTATAAAATAAACTATAAAAATCCTAATGGATGACCTACTAGAAGTAAAGACAAGTTATTATAAAATGCTAATAATTGCAATGAATTTGGCAGATTTTATCTTTTTCACTTCAAATACTCAGACATTTAGGACAATTCTGATAGTTCAATGCACTGAACCAAGTTAGAATGAAAGCTGAAAAGGAATATCTGTGAGTGTCAGGAAAGAGAGAACTTAAATCTAGAGCCAAGGGTGGGGCTGAAGATTTGCTGGGCCCTAGGACATTGTACTCATACATACCTAGATATTTGGGATGATGTAGAGAGTATTAGCAGCAATGTGTAGACAACAGACAGTACCTAAAGCCAGTAAGATTGGTGGAGTTACAACTGAGACATGCTTATTAATGGATTCTCTACCTATAAGATTAAGAGAGAAAAATTCTATAGATTAGCATGGAGAAGTAGTATGAAAACTTGAATTATCCTTAGGGCTCAGGGTGGTAAAAGGTCATACACAAAAATATGAAACCCAGATATGTTCCATGGGCACCTTAGAAATCACTATTTGCATTATATTTTGGGAATAGAAAATCCAAGTTTAAAATTCAATACAAAACGATCAGGATTTCCTTAAATTCTTATGGGCAAAGATTGGGTCATAGGACAGAAAGAAATGCTAAATCACTTTGAAAGTACCCACAAAACTCATAGAAAACAACCTTCTTCAACTGAAAATTGCAATTATTTTGTTCATTCATTCAATAACTACATATTAAGTGCCTGTTTAGGTAGGCACTATTTTAAGCCCGGAAGATACAATAGTGAATAAAATACAGTTCCTGTCTTCAGCAAGTTTGTGTTCTAGTAAAGAAGAGAATGAATATACACCCATATATAAAAAATATAATATCCAGTACTAGTAAATGTCACACAGAAAAAGAAGGATAAGGAAAATGAGGGTGATGATATGGAGTTGCTGAAACTTAAGATGGAATGTTGACAGAATGTTTCCCTGAGAAGGTAAAAATTCTAGAACAATAAACAAAGTAAAGGAGTAAATCATGAAGCAGAAGATACTTCAATTTTTATTAAAAGATGAGTAAATATACAGAATATTTATTAACATAATTAATAATTTTGAACTAACTGAAATGTAGGAACTTTCATCTCAAGAATTTCAGAATTTTCATGTTCTTTCCAACCTAATGTAGAATTTATAAAATTCAACATTATTGATCCATTAAGTCTCAACAGACACCAAAAAATGTATATCATACAAAAAATGTTATCTGACTACAATGCAATAAAGAAATTAGGAGCACAAGATGGATTTTAAATCCCTATACCTATATATATGGAAAGTAAAAAACAAACAAAAAAGTTTATAAATAATCCATGAATCAAAGAAAAAATCATAATGGGTATATTAAATGAAGACACACAACAATAAAGACATTATATATTAAAACCTGTGGGATACAACTAAAATAGTATTTAGTGAAATTTTTATGGCCTTAGTGAATATATTAGATGTTAAAAAGTTGTAAAATTATTAGTTGAGAATCTAATTTAGCAAGTTAAAAATAATAGCAGAATAAAGCAAAAAAAGTGAGAAGGAAATTAATAAAATTAGAAGAAAAATCAGTGGTATAAAATAGACAACAAAGAGCCAAAACTGGTTGTTTAAAAGACAAAACTGGTCTTTTAAAAAGGCAAATGAAATGTTAGCTTAAACCATATGAAATTGCCAATATTCAATCTAACAATAAAGTCTATATTGATCAAATTATTATTAATTTTAAATATTGAGCAAAAAAGGCATAATTAAATACTTCAGGGGTAACAAGAATGAATCTCTAAAGATAGAGGACACATTAAATATCCTAAGGGAATATACTGAACATCTAAATGTCAATCAACTTACAAGCTCAAATAAAGTGGGCAATTTCCTAGAAAAGTATAACATAAAAAATCAATACAATAAAAAATGGAAAATGAATAACTTTATGATCAATGATTTATAGCAAACTTGATACTAAAACTAGAGAGCATGAGAAAGGACAAGTATATACAATCTTGTTTTAAGAATACAGATGCAAAAAAATGACAATTTTACTTCTTTATTCCCAGTTTGAAACCCTTTAAATATTTATCTTGCCTCACTGTCTGGCTAGGACTTACAGTACTATGTTGAATAACAGTGGTGAGAGTAGCATGCTTCTCTTGTTCCTCATCTTAGAGGAAAAGCTTTCAGTTTTCACCATTAAATATATTAGCTGAGGGGTTGTCATATATGGCCTTTATTATGTTGAGGTACTTTCCTTCTGTACCCATTTTATTGAGTATTTTAATCATAAATGGATGTTGTATATTGCCAAATGATTTCCTGCATCTATTAATGATCATATGATTTTTATTGTTATTGTGATGTGTTACATTGATTTGTGTATGTTAAAGCATTCATGTGAGCCTTAAATGAACCCCAGTTGATCATGATGTATTATTTTTTAATGTATTATTGTATCTATTTGCTAGTATTTTTTAAGGATTTTTGCATTTGTATTCATCAGAGATATTGGTCTGTAGTTCTTTTTCTTGTTATCCTTCCCAGGTTTGGTATCAGAGTTATGTTGACTTCATAAAATGTGTAAGTATTGCCTCTTCAATTTTTTGGAAGTGTTTGAGAAGGACTGGTATTAAATCTTCTTTGACTACTGGGTATAATTCACTAGTGAAATCATCTAGTTCTGGGCTTTTACTTTTTGGTGGGTTTGAAGGATCCTCAATAAAATGAGAGTATAGTTTGAAACAGCAGCCCCTCTTCTGGGTATTTACCTAAAATTTTTGAAAACACTTATTCACAAAGATATACGCACTCTATATCATTGAAATGGCCAAGCCATAGAAACAACCAAAGTATCCCTCAATAGATAAATGGATAGAGAAGACATATCACACACACACACACACACACACACACACACACTGGAATACTATTCAACCATAAGAAAAGATGAAATACTGCCATTTGTAACAATATGGATGGATCTTGAAAATATCATGCAAAGTGAAATAAGTGACAGAAAAAATCAAGAACCATATGATTTCACACATATGTGGGATATAAAACTGAAAACAACAAATGAACAAATGAGAAAAACAAATAAAAACTCATAGACACAGACAACAATATGGTGGTTACTAGAGGGAAGGGGGGATAACAATGAGTAAAGGGGGTCAAAGATATGGTTACAGAAGATTTGCTTTGGGATGATAAAACCCAATGCAATATACAAATGATGTATTACAAAATTACACACTTGAAACTCATATAATTTTATTAACCAATGACACCCCAATATATTTAATTAAAAAAGAAAACACAGAACTTACATGCAAAATTCTAAATAAAAGCAAACCAAATAAAGCAATGTGTGTGTACATATATATACACACACACACATATACATATACATATACATATACACATAAATCCATAATAATTTTAGAGAATTTATACAGGAATATAAGATTCATTCAACACCAGAAAATACATCATGATACATACCATATTTAGAAATTAAATTAGAAAAAAACTATTGTTCTCCCAATATAAGGAAAACAAAATAAAACACAAAACACTATAAACACAGATTCAAAAACAAAGTGACTAAGAGAAGATATTTGCAATATACATAATCAGCAACACATTTCTAACCAGTACATATGACAAGCTATAACAAATCAATAACAAAAACATAAACATTATAATTTTTTAAACTGCTGGGAATACAAATCAAAAAAATTAAGACAAAATAAAACCTGATTGGCCAATAAGAATATGAAGAGAAGCTCAACTTAACTCAAAAGAAATGAAACTAAAGCAGCAAATAGAAACACTTTTACTGCTCTTTTTGGGAAGGAAGGAAGGAAGGAAGGAAGGAAGGAAGGAAGGAAGGAAGGAAGGAAGGAAGGAAGGAAGGGAGGGAGGGAGGGAGGGAGGGAGGGAGGGAAGGAGGGAGGGGTTAAAGGAAAGAAGAGAGGAAGGGAGAGAGGGTATAAAGAAGAGAGTAAGGTGAGGGGTGGGAAGCGGAAGACAAAGAAAGAAACACAAACCATACATCAATAAGAAGTGGACAAATTGTGGCTCAGTCATATGATGAAATAATAAACAGCACCATATACAGCAGCTAAAATGCTTCATTTGGTTTGCTTTTATTTAGAATTTTGCATCTAAGTTCTGTGTTTTCTTTTTTAATTAAATATATTGGGTCTAACATAGATAACTATGAATGAGCACAATGTCAAGTGAAACTAAAATATGTTTCAGAATGACACAATATTTCTCAATTCACAAGAGCTTCCAGCATCAGATTAGTACTTTTTTTCATAAAGTCTCTAGTGTCTTAGTAATGTTTTCACATCAAATGTAGCCTAAAGAGTACTGAACAGATCCACTTATTGAGTAGTTTAGGTCAAACAACTCAATAAATTTTTATGTTGCAAAAACTTGGTGATTATACAAAAACTAGAGAACTGGTGCACGAAATTTGTGCAGTGAGGGTGTATCCCTCAGGCCTGCCTGCACCCTCTCCAATTTGGGATGTCCAACCCCACAGGGATCAGGCCTAAACCGGCAGTTGGACATCCCTCTTACAATCTGGAATGCTGGCTCCCAAATGCTCGCCTGCCTGCCTGATTGCCCCTAATTGCTTCTGCCTGCCAAACCGGTCACCCCCTAACCACTCCCCTGCCAACCTGATTGACACCTAACTATTCCTCTGCTGGCCTGGTCACCCCTAACTGCCCTCCTCTGCCAGCCTGGTTGCCCCCAACTGCCCTCCCTTGCAGGACAGGTCTCCTCCAACTGCCCTCCCCTGGAAGCCTGATTGCCCACAACTTCCCACCTCTGTTGGCCTAGGCATCCACAATTGCCCTCTCGTCAGCCATTTTGTAGTGGCCATCTTGTGACCACATGGGGGTGGCTATCTTTGACCACATGGGGGCAACCATCTTCTGCAAGGGTGTGACAGTCGATTTGCATTTTACATCCTAGTATATAGGATTAATACACATATGTTCAAAGGAAATATTATTTTCATTCCATTATTATATAATCACTAGAGGTCCACTGCACTAATTCATGCATCTTGAAAGGAACTATAGGCTGCGGAGACTGTGGTGGGCACAGTCCATCCTCTGGGCCCCCACCTGACCCCTCCAACTGCAGCCTCTGGTACCCTGTGTGGCAGAAGCCCTGCTCCTGTCACTGCTGCTCCGAGGCGCTGAAGGTGCCAGCCTCAATCACACCCACTGAATGTGCAGGGCAACTGAGGCCAGCATCAGCAGCAGGTGCAAGCGAGGCTGGTACCACCAGCGGGTACAAACAGCAGCTGCTGCCACGATCACAACTCAGGAGCAAGGGGAGGTGGAGAAGCCCTCAGGGGCAATCAGGGGCCACAGCTGCCATTAGCACCTACTGATGGTGCTGAGCGATCAGGACCAATGCTGGCAACAGGTGCAAGCAGTGGCTCAGGCACCAGCAACGAGTGTGAGCAGGGCTGACACAGGCAGCAGGTGAGAGCTAGGTGGGATCAGGTGCATGGGAGCAAAGAATTTTCAGTTACCACCAGAAGCTCACAGTGATGACAGCAACTGGAGCCCCAGTTCACCTGCTCCACCATCCCGCCACAGCCAATGCCCACCATGTTCCAGGCACACCACCTGGTGGTCAGCGCAGGTCATAGCAACTGGTTGTTTGGTTTTTCTGCCATTTGGTCTATTTCCATATTAGGGTTTTATATATATACTAGGGGTCTGGTGCACAAAAATTTGTGCACTCAGGAGGTCCCTCAGCCCGGCCTGTGCCCTCTCGCAGTCTGGGACCCCTCAGGGGATGTCCACCTGCTGGCGTGCCTGGCCAGCCTAGGTGAGGGGCTGTTTGCAGGCTGGCCAAGTCCCCCAGTGTGGACCCTCACCCCATTGGGGTGTGGCAAGCCTGGGTGATGGGCTGAGGGCTGTTTTCAGGCTGCCGGCTGTTTTCAGGCTGCCCACAGTCCCTTTAGGGTTCAGATCCCTATTGGGGTACCTGGGCAGCCTAGGTGACGGGATGAGGGCCCTTTTCAGGTTGCGCACAGTCCATTCAGGGTTCAGGTCCCTACTGGGGTACCTGGCCAGCCTGGGTGCAGGGTTAAGGGTTGTTTTCAGGCTTTCAGGCTGCCCACAGCTCCCACTGACCCAATGTCCCAGCAAGGCTGGCTGGAATCAGGTTTCTGGGGTTTATTTGTCTTCTATAATTGAAACACTGTTGCTTTAAGCCAAGGCCTAGGCAGGTAACAAAGCCTTTGGCCACATACAGCCTTTAGTCCTCAGTCTGTGGCTTCGTGCTTACATATGCAAATTAAATGCCATCTTTCTTGGGTTAATTTGTATACTCTCCTGATTGGCTGGTCAGCGTAGCGGGAGGACAGTCAATTTAAATGTTTGTCTATTATTAGGTAAGATATAGATTCTTAAATTACTTATTATTGGGATGTGTATGCCTATTGAGCATGACAAAACTTCTCAAGCCTGAAAATAAGATTGGACCATGCCACCCTTATTTCCTGTCATTTACTGATTGTCACACAGTAACTGCTTTCTGTGACAGCAACTACCAAAAATCCAGCTTTTCAAAGACATGACACAATCAAGAAGAATATACTAAAATTAAATGGGGAGACTGTGAAATATCACTAGCCAGTGGTTGACCTGGCATCTGACAGATGCTGACTATTGCCATGTTCTTCATGAATATGTAAAACATCCCGCAGCACCTGGGAATTAACTGTGCACTCCAGAAGCACCTTGGTTCCTAGATTGGAATCCACGGCATTAAGTTGAGATGTAATTCATATAACTTTTTTTAAAGAACATATTTCATTAATTTCCACAGAGAAAAGGGAGAGGGATAGAGCGCTAGAAACATCAATGAGAGAGAAACATCGATCAGCTGCCTCTTGCACACCTGCCAATGGAGATGCGTCTACAACCAAAGCACATTCCCCTGACCAGGATCAAATCTGGGACCTTTCAGTCCGCAGACAGACACTCCATCCACTGAACCAAACCAATTAGGGCTCATATAACTTTTTGAGTATACAAAACTACACCAAGTGTTCATAAATACACACATGCATAAAAAAACATAAGAATTATTAAAAGTATGGACTGAATGCATATATGTTAACCTTAAGAGAGTGGCTATCTCTGGGGGGTGGGGGGGAATAGAGAAATAGAACACAAGGAGAATGTAAATATTAATTTCTTAAGAATTTTCTTAAACAAATATACTAAATGCTAACATTCTTAAAATGAGTGATGGATGTTTGATATTTATATTAACTCTGGACCTTATGATATTTTTGAAATAGTTCATAAAAGAAAACAATAAATGGCAAAGATTGTTAAGTTTTCAAAAACTTTATACAGACTACTAGTTTTAGCATGCCATTCTAAATCCAGTAACATCTGGTTACTATTAGATCTGCTTTTCCCCAGTTTCCATTTTGAATCACTATATTATCCACTGGGAGTAGTCTAACATTGCAAGAAAAGAAATTTCAGGGCAAAGACCTCTATTTCCTTAACTCCACCCCAAATTACAAATATTTGCTTTTATTTAGTAACTTTGGAAAATTTCTCAGCAGAAATGGGATATAAGCATTTTTTATCTTCTGCCTTAGAAATATAATTACTTGCTCATTTTACTTGATGAAAATAATATCAAAACATAATGTTTATTCATTTAGTGCTACTACAAACCACAGAAATGTCTGGCCCACTGAACATATAGACCTATTTCCAAACTTAGTCACTTTTTAAAAAATTATACTAAAGTATAGGTGACATACAATATTATATTAGATTTAGGTGTACAAACTAATATAATTTAGATACCTTATGATGTAAACACTATAGTAAGTCTAGTAATCATCTGTCACCTGTCACCATAGAAAGTCATTATGATATTATTAACTACCCTAGAGACCCAGTGAATGAATTCGTGAACTGGTAGGGTCCTCAGCCTGGCCTGTGCTCTCTCACAATCTGAGACACTTTGGGGGATGCTAGACTGCCAGTTACAGCCTAATCCCCATAGGCCTGGGATCAGGCTGAAACCAACAATCCGACATCCCCAGAGGAATATAGTAGTATGCAAATCAGCTGGCAGCCTAGGAGGAGCCTGAGCCCAGACTGGGCGCCAAGCCATTCCTGATCATCCCATCACTGCTGTTCCTGCAGCCACCACAGCTCGAGATTGGAGAGGCTCATGCTGCTGAAGTGACTCTTACCAGCCATGAGCCCGGAATCTGTTGCCTGTCAGTTAGCTGAACAGCGTTCCCACTGTGGGAGTACACTGACCATCAGGGGGAAGCTCCTGTATTGAGCGCATTCCCCCTGGTGATCAGTGTGCATCATATTGACTGGTCATTGGGTTGTTCAGCCACTTAGGCCTTAATATATATGTGTGTGTGTGTGTGTGTGTGTGTGTGTGTATGTATATATGTGTATATCTGTGCTGTACCTTACATACCATGGCTTATTTTTTTAATTCTTTATTGTTTAAAGTATTAAATATAGTATTATATGTGTCTCCTTTTTCCCCATTGACCTTTCCCCAGCCACCCCGACCCCCTAGCACATGCCCTCACTGTCCCACCTAGTGTCTGTGTCCAGTGGTTATGCTTATATGCATACATACAAATCCTTTGGCTGATCTCTTACCCTCTCACCACCACCTTCCCTCATACGCTGGACAGTCTGTTCAATGCTTCTCTGTCTCTGGATCTATTTTTGTTCATCAGTTTATGTTATTCATCATATTCCACAAATGAGTGAGACCATGTGATATTTATCATTCTCTGACTGGCTTATTTCACTTAGCGTAATGCTGTCCAAGTGATCCATGCTGTTGTGAATAGGAAGATTTCTTTCTTTTTTACTGCAGCAGAGTATTGCATTGTATAGATGTACCACTGTTTTTTTAGTCCACTCGTCAGCTGATGGGCACTTAGGCTGTTTCTAAATCTTAGCTATTATAAATGGTGCTGCTATGAACATAGGGGTGCATATATCCTTTCTGATTGATGTTTCTGATTTCTTTCATCTTCTAGGAATATGAATTGATGTTTCATATTCCTAGAAGTGGGATTACTGGATCAAATGGCAGTTCCATTTTTAATTTTTTGAGGAAATGCCATACTGTTTTCCACAGTGGCTGCACAAGTCTGCATCCCCACCAGCAGTGAAGGAAGGTTCCTTTTTCTCCACATCCTCGTCAGCACTTGTTGTTTCTTGATTTGTTGATGATAGCCATTCTGACAGGTGTGAGATGGTACCTCGTTGTTTTGATTTTCATCTCTCAGATGATTAGTGACTTTGAGCATGTTTTCATATATCTCTTGGCCTTCTGTGTGTCCTATTTCAAAAAGTGTCTATTTAGATCCTTTGCCCATTTTTTGATTGGATTACTTATCTTCCTTTTGTTAAGATGAGTTTCCTATAAATTTTGGAGATTAGGACCTTATCAGATAACTGGAAAATATGTTCTCCCATGCAGTGGTCTTTCTTGTTGTTTTCTTGATAGTTCCTTTTGCTGTGTGGAAGCTTTTTATTGTAATGTAGTCCCATTTGTTTATTTTCTCCTTAGTTTCCATTGCCATAGGAAATATATTGGTAAAGGTATTTCTATGAAATATGCCTGATATTTTGCTGCTATAGAGTTTTCAAAGGTCTTTCAGGTTTCCTACCTTATGTTTAAGTCTCTTATCTATTTTGAGTTTGTTTTTGTGTATGGTGTAAGTTGGTAGGGTAGCTTCATTTTTTTTTTGCATGCATCTGTCCATTTTTCCCACACCACTTACTGAAGAGACTGTAGTGACTCCATTGAATGCTCTTGCCTCCTTTGTGTCTGTTCCTATGCCAGTACAAGGCAGTTTTGACAACAGTATCTTTGTAGTATAGCTTGATTTCTGGTATTGAGATCCCTCCAACTTTGTTCTTCTTTCTAAAGATTGCTGCGACTATTCAGGTCTTTTTGGTTTCATATAAATTTTTGGAGAGTTTGTTCCAGTTCTGTGAAATATGTGATTAATATTTTAATGGAGATTGCATTAAATAAATAGATTGCTTTGGGTAGTATGGACATTTTAATGATGTGGACTCTAACAATCCTTAAACATGGTATACTCTTCCATTTGTTTATGTCTTTCTCTACATCTTTTTTCGAAGTCCTGTAGTTTTCCAAGTACAGGTCTTTGACCTCCTTAGTTAAGTTTATTCCTAGGTATCTTATTTTTTTTTTTTTATGCAGTGTTACTAAGGATTGGTTTGATTTTTGTTCCTCTTTCTGTGAGCTCATTATCCTATGTAATAGAGGGAATATGCTAATTGTCTCTCATGCCATCACAAAGATGGTGGCACCCACAGCCAATAAGGAGGGAATATGCTAATTGACTGCCCTATTCCCAAAGATGGTGGCACCCACAGCCAATAAAGAGGGAATATGCTAATTTACTGCCCTGCCCTCAAAGATGGCAGTGGCCACAGCCACAAGATGGCCAGCAGAGGAGGGCAGTTGTGGGCAATCAGACCAGCAGGGAAGGGCAGTTAGGTGTGACCAGGCCAGCAGGGGAGGGCAGTTGGGGGTGACCAGGCCATGAGAGAAGGGCAGTTGGTGGCAATCAGGCCAGCAGAGGGCAGGTGTGAGTGACCAGGTCAACAGGGGAGGGCATTTGGAAATGTTCAGGCTGTCAGGAGAGGGCAGTTGGTGGCAACCGGACTGGCAGGGGAGGGCAGTTGGGAGTGATTGGACTGGCAGGGGAGCAGTTAGGTGTCTATCAGGCTGGCAGGGGAGTGGTTAGGGGATGATCAGGCTGGCAGGCTGGCGAGCGGTTGAGAGCCAGCAGTCCCAAATTGTCAGAGGGATGTCCCTATGGGATCAGGCCTAAACCAGCAGTCGGACATCCCCCGAGGGGTCTCAGATTGGAGAGGGTACAGGCTGGGCTGAGGGACACCTCCCACCAGCGCACAAAATTCATGCACTGGGCCTCTAGTCCTATATGATAAAAGGCTAATATGCAAATCAAATTGCGGAAAGACTGGTTGTTATGATGTGCACTGACCACAAGGGGGAAGACATTCAACACAGGAGCTGCCCTCTGGTGGTCAGTGCGCTCCCACAAGGGGTGCGTCATTCCTCTAGAAACCAGGCTCACAGCCAACAAGTACAGAAGTTGTAATAGACCCTCCCACCTCAACGGCAGCGCTAAGGATGTCTGACTACTGGCTTAGGCCTGCTCCCAGGGAGAAGGCCTATGCCATCAGTTGGACATCCCCCAAGGGCTCCCGGACTACAAGTGGGCAGAGGCCTGGCTGTGGGACCATCCCGAGTACACGAATTCTGTTCACTGGGTCTCTAGTTGGTGCATAAAAAAGCCTTAGATTTCTGGGTGTTAATTTTGTATCCTGCTATATTGCCAAATTTATTTATTAAGTCTAGTAGTTTTTTGATGGAGTCTTTAGGGTTTTCTATGTAGAATATCATGTCATCTGTGAATAATGACAGTTTTACTTCTTTTCCAATTTGGATGCTTTTTATTTCTTCTCCTTGTCTGATCTCTATGGCTAGCACTTCCATTACTAAATGGAGCAGAAGTGGTGAGAATGGGCATCCCTGCTTTGTTCCTGTTATTTGGGGAAATGGTTTACTTTTTGCTCATTGACTATGATGTTGGCTGTAGGTTTGGCATACAAGGGTTTTAGTATGTTGAGGTATGATTTCTCTATTGCCGCATTGCTGATTTTAACAAGAAAGGGTATTGGATTTTGTCAAATGCTTTTTCAGGATCAAAAGATATGATTATGTGATTTTTGTCTCTCAATTTGTTTACATGATGTATCAGGTTTATTAATTTGCAGATATTGTACCAGACTTGCATCCCTAGAATCAATCCCACTTGGTCATGTTGTATGATCTTTCTAATGTAATACTGTATCTGATTTGACAGAATTTTGTTACGGATTTTAGCATCTATGTTCATCAGGGATACTGGCCTGTAATTATCTTTCTTTGTATTGTCTTTATCTGTTTGGGGATTAGCATAATGCTGGCTTCATAGAAAGAGTTTGTAAGTGTACCTTCTCTTGAATTTTCTGGAAGAGTCTGAGGAGGATAAGTTTTAGTTCTTCTTTGAATGTTTGGTAAAACTCCCCTATAAAGCCATCCAGATGAGAGCTTTTGTTTGCTGGAAGTTTTTGATTACTGCTCCAATCTCCTCCATAGTTATCGACCTATTCAGATTTTTTTATTCTTCCTGATTGAGTTTTGGGAGATTGTATTTTTCTAGTAATATGTCCATTTCGTCTAGGTTGTCCAGTTTGTTGCAATAGAGTTGTTCATAGTATTTTTTTTTTACAATTCTTTGTATTTCTGTGGGGTTGGTTGTTACTTCACCTCTTTCATTTCTGATTTTATTTATTTGGGTCCTCTCTCTCTGCTTCTTGGTGAGCCTGGATAGAGGTTCATCAATCTTATTTAGCCTTTCAAAGAACCAGCTCTTGGTTTCATTGTTTTGTATTGTTTTTTTTCTGTTTGTTTGTTGTTTTTTTTGGTCTCTGTATTATTTATTTCCACTCTGATCTTTACTATTTACTTCCTTTTTATCACCCTGGGCTTTTCTTGTTGTGATCTTTCTAGTTTTTTTAAGTTGTAGAATTAGATAATTTATTAGCAGTTTTTCTTGTTTTCTGAGGTAGGCATGTACTGCTATGAATTTCCTTCTCAGGACGGCTTTCACTGCATCCCATACGTTTTAGATGGTTGTGTTTTCACTTTTGTTTCCAGGATGTTTTTTATGTCTTCTTTGATCTCTTTGGTAACACAATCATTGTTTAATAACATGTTATTTAGCCTCCAACTGTTAGATTTTTTAGTGTTTTTATTGTAGTTGATTTCTAATGATTATGCGATTTTTGTCTCTCAATTTCTTTATATGATGTATCACTTTTATTAACTTGCAGATATTGTACCAGCCTTGCATCCCCAGAATCAATTCCACTTGGTCATGTTGTATGATCTTTCTAATGTACTGCTGGATCTGATTTGCCAAAATTTTGTTGAGGACTTTAGCATCTATGTTCATCAGGAATATTGGCCTGTAATTCTCTTTCTTGTATTGTCTTTATCTGTTTAACAATATGTGGTATCTTTGAAAATATCCCATGTACACTTGAGAAGAATGTATATTCTGTAGCTTTGGGGTAAAATGTTCTGAAGATGCTGATTAAGTCCATCTAATATAGTGAGTCATTTAGGATTGCTGTTTCTTTGCTGATTTTTTATCTAGTGGATTTATCCAGTGATGTCAATGGGGTATTAAAGTCCCCTACTATGACTGTATTCCTGTTGATCTCTCTATTGATATCTTCCAGAATTTTTTTATGTATTTGGGTGCATTGGGTGCATATATGTTTACCAGAGTTATATTCTCTTGTTGTATTGATCCGTATAGTATTATGAATTGTCTTCCTTATTTCTTGCTGTGGTCTTCACTTTGAGGTGTATTTTGTCAGATATAAGTATTGCTACTCCAGCTTTTTTTTTTTTTTTCATTTCCATTTGCCTGAAAAATATTTGTCCACCCATTCACATGCAGTCTGTGTGAATACTTTTCTGAGGTGGGTCTCTTGTAGACAGTATAATACCCTTTAGTCCAGCCACATTTGCACAAATGTTGAGATTTCAATTTTTTACTGCTGAATAAAATTGTCTTCTTTATGCACTTAAGTTACTTCTATATGACGGCTATTATATTAAATAATGCTTCAAAGAACATAGTAAAAAAAGTATCTTTCAAGTTAGTAATTTTATTTTCTTCAGGTAAAGATGATAAATACATGAAAAGATGTTCAACATCACTAATCATTCCAGCAATCCAAACCAAAAACCACAATAAGATATCACCTCACACTTTTCAGAATGGCTATTATAAATAAGTCAATAAATAGCAAGGTTTGGCAAGAATATAAAGGAAAGGAAACCCTGTGCACTGTTATGAGAATGCAAATTGGTGCTGCCACTCTGGAAAACCACATGGATGTTCCTAAAAAATTTTAAAATAGAAATAACATTATCTCAAGATTAATCTTAATTTATTGTTTAGGATATTAGCAAATTCAGATGGACAATTGTAAAAAAATAAATGCCCTTGTGATCACCCAAAATAGGCAACAGACTTAAAAACAGTAGTCTGGATGAAGTGGACAGGGCAAAGGGCACTAAAGTGGAGTAGGTTGCAGAGTTGGAGGTGAGGAAATGAAGATGAAGGATTGAGAGAACTGTACCAGTCAGAATGGGCCAGATTTTGCTATGGCAACACATTTTTTTCTTTCAAATATATTTTTATTGATTTCATAGAGGAAGGAGAGGGAGAGAGAAATAGAAACATCAATGATGTGAGAGAATTATTGATGGGCTGCTTCCTAAACTCCTCAGACTGGAGATTGAGCCTGCAACCCAGGCATGTGCCCTTGAAAGGAATCAAACCCTAGGATCCTTCCCTTTATCCACTGGGCCAAACTGGCTAGGGAACACTTCTTTCTATTTGGTAAACATTACTCTAAATTATTCTTGACTTTTTTAAAAAATCAAATCAAATTAAAGGGTAATTGTCAATGAAAATAATCAAAAGGATATGTCATTGATTCTGAAGGCAACTCCAATATAGCAAAATGTTTAGAAAAATAGCTAAACTATTTAAATGAAGAAATATCTCCCAAGGTGACTACTTTGCAAAGAATAATACTCATTTGGATGCACAGAAATCCATTTCATAATAGCCACTTGCATTTGTGTTTTTTAAATGTGTTTCATAATATGGAGTTGATTCTTTTTAAATATTAAATAAGTATAAATCTAATTTGTATACAAATTACACATTTAAAATATTTTGCAGACCATAATTCTACTATGTAGTAAACCATCATTCCTTAATTTATCTCTTTGGCAAATCCTAGGTTTTCATAAATTTGGTTTTTAAAGATGGATCTCTTGAGTTATTATGTGGACAGATTCTAACCTTTGGGACAAATGTCTCTTAACTTTTATTCAAAATACTTTGAATAATGTGCCTTAATGACCAAAAATACTGCTATTATTCAGAAAAAAAAGGTTTCGAAATGGAATGAATTACTGAATAATCATGCTAGTGTATAAGTTGCATATATGCTTGAAATTGAAAATCTAGCCAGTTTCAAAGTGTCTCTACTCAAATTTAATATTCTTTATGAGAATAGCATTCTCCATGCAAATATGTAAAGTATTATAATGTAACATTTAATTTGATGAGAATACAAATATTTCCACTGTTAGAATACACTAGTTATGTAATGGTGACTTTTTTTAGTATGGAGGAGAATAGATTGAATTGTAAAAACAGAAATTCCTAATGACAGAACAACAAATATAATGGTATTATCTTTTTTAGATATCTCAATTTGTATAGAAGATCAAATCTAAATATGTTTATTTTAATAGGGATTCATGTTTGGACAGTGACTCAAGTGAATTCATTATATTAAAATTTTTTAATTTTTGCACTATAGAACATTACTGTACATAACAGCTTTGTTACCCATAAATTTTAGTAATATTTTCATGCTGCATAAGTATAGTATTTTTAAAAGAACTTTGAATTTTTTCAATTACAGTTTACACTCAATATTCGTTTGTATTGGTTTCAGGTTTACAGCATAGTAGTTAGATAATCATATACTTTCAAAGTGGTCCCTCAGATATTTCCAGAGAAGTTATCATAATTTTGACTATATTCCCTGTGCTGTACTTTTCATCTCCATGACTATTTTGTAACTATCAATTTTTACTTCTTAATCCTCTCACCTTTTTCACTCAACCCCTCACCTTCCATCCATTCTGGCAAATACCAGCACACTCTCTGTATTTATAAATCTGTTTCAATTTTGTTTGTTGCTTTATATATTTTACAAACTTTCCCTGTGTGTACGTACACATAAGTGCTATATATACAAAACACTAAAAATATAAATATCCTGTCCCCATCGTTACAGTAAGGTCGTTAGAAAATGATAATGACAGCCATTTTTTTACTAGATAAGAGGTTGTTTTTGTCGTTGCTTAGGTTTAGCCCTAATTTCAATGAGAAATTAGGATGATTAAATCTAAAATTTAAACATCAACTTCTATGTACCCATCCAAGCCATTATCCAGGTAAAGAATAGTTAAAGAATAGCCTTTTAAAAACTCAAAATGAAATCAAAATATGAGAGGAAAATCAAATAGCACAGAATATAAAAAGTTGACTATTGTCACAAGATAAAAATTGCCCACTAACATAAAGTACAAATTATAGAAATAATGAAGGGATAAAAACCTGCAGTCCATGACTGCATCTTGCCCTTTACTCCATCTAACAGCCTGTAAATTTTTCAACTAAGAGATCTAGAACCAATAGGACATCCAACTCTACAAAGTTATACAGTAGCTATAATGTTCTGCCTCATTCTAGAATTAAAAGAAACTTTCATTTAATAAAAGGGAAGTCTTTTATATATGCCTAAGCAACTGGTCAACCAGTAGTTATGATGCACACTGACCACTAGGGGGCAGACGCTAGATGCAGGAGCTGCCCCCTGGAGGTCAGTGCACTCCTGAAGCGGGAGCACTGCTCAGCTGACCAATGGACGCCAGACGCCAGACTCATAGCTGATGAGCGCAGCTGTGGCGGAATGAGCCACACTCCCCCTGCGCGCCCCTCCCGCAGCTAGACCAGGACCCGGATCAGACCAGCATCGGGATTGACTTGGCGCTAGCCCATGGCCACTTCTTGGTCATGGGCACACCAGTATTGCCCTAGGACAGGTGCACGGAGACCCCAATGGAGCGGCAGCGAGCCTACGGAGCAGTGGCAGTGGCAGGTATAGCATAACCGAGATGAATAGGAGCAGTGTAGCTTTGGGCCAGGGCTCAGGATCCTCCCTGGCTACCTGCCACTTTGGCACTACTACATTCCTCCCGGGATATAGGACTGCATATTTCAGCCAATCCCCACAGGCCATGACAAGGGACCCCACTGGTGCAGGAATCTGTGTACTGGGCCTCTAGTTTGTAATAAAACTATTTAATGTAAAGCCAATCCACCCCAAAGTATTATTTCAGTGAATGTTTTTAAAGACTTACTACATGAGCCTAAATGGAAGAGAATATGCATTTATGTGTGTGTGTGTGTGTATATGCATCCACACCCATATACATTGTGAAAACAGTGTGTTTGTGTATATATGTGTGTGTGTGTGTGTGTGTGTGTGTGTATTCATGCACAGGGCGGGAGGGGGGGGGGGGGGAATTCTCCTCAGCCCAGCCTGCATTTTCTCCAATCCAGAACCCCTGGGGGAGGATGTCTGACTACCAGTTTAGGACCAATCCCTGCAGACATCTCCAGAAGTCAGACATCCCTCTCACAATCCTAGACCACTAGTCACCCCTCACTGCCCCCCATGCCAGTCTAATCACCCCCAATTGCCCCCCCTCCCTGCCTGGTTGCCCCACACAGCCTGCTTGTTCAGTCATTTAGTCGTCCCTCACTAAACCCTCTGCTGGCCTAGTCGTAGGCAGCCATCTTGTGAGGGTGTGAGGGTTAATTTGCATATTACCTCTTTATTATATAGAATATAGAATATGTTTACTTAAAGAAACATAAACATAAAAATGCAAAACAGATTTATGTGTAAAGCATCAGAAGGAATATAATCCTATATAAAAAAAGCCTAATATGCTAAGTGTCCCACCACCCAGTCAGTTGTTCAACCAATCGAAGTGTAATATGTTAATGATATATTAAGGCTGCTCAACCACTCGCTATGACATGTACTGACCATCAGGTGGCAGACAGTCAACCGGTTGATCAACCAGTCACTATGACGTGCACTGATCACTAGGGGACAGACATTCCGACTGGTAGGTTAGCTTGCTGCTGGGATCCAGCTGATTAAGACTGAGCGAGATGGGCTGTACATGCCCTGGAGCCCTCCCATGGTCCCTCTTTGGCTGGCCAACCTCCTGCGTCTCTCCCTGGCCCCAATCATGCACCGGTGGGGTCCCTTGGCCTGGTCTGCACCCTCTTGCAATCCGAGACTTCTCAGAAGAGAAGAACTCAGGAAGTCAAAGAACTGGTTTTGGCCTGACCCCACAGGCCAGGCCGAGGGACCCCACTGGTGTATGAATTCGTGCACCAGGCCTCTAGTGATTATAATATAAGATGAAGACTCTAGATTTCATCTTTTCTTTATAACCTTCAAAAAAAACAATTAAATGTTTTAAAAAGGAAAAGAAAAGAAAACATTTCTTAGTTGAATTGCTTTTAAGATCCCTTTACTCAAAGTTAAAGACTATGGCTGCCATCAACTAGTGGGTCATTATTTATCTAAATCTGTCTAGACCTGAATATAGAGTTTGTCATTGTCTCCAAAGTCATTACCATTTGCAAAGATCTGAAACCTTTGTCATTGAAACCACTTTCTAAAGATTTAACAAAACATTTTTAAAGGTTTTTGTTTTGCTTTTTAAAACTGAGACTGAGTTGACTCTGTTGATTGATTGTAATTGGTATTATTTTTGGTAATCCATAGATGTAGCAAAACAATGCTCACACACATATCAATTTTAAAGTATAATCTGTCTTTCTTATATAAGCCATAAAACACTAAAGGCAATGTATTACATAAGACTTGGGATGCTTCATGTGGTTGAAGCCATTTGGCTTTTAGCTTTTTACTTCAAAATACTTTTGCGTTCTCAAAAGTAAATCAAATCTAGTGCAACTTAATCTAGTACGGAGTTGTGCTGCTTAGGAATGTCTTGCCCTGCAACTCTTACCGGAAAAAGCAAATATTTCATTTCCAATCATGTTACCTGCTTGTTGCACATACGATTTTTAAAATCCTTTTCCATTAGCTGTACTGCTCTGTATTGAAATCCCCTGAATTTCTGTTATTCCCATTTCTGTTGAGGCATTTTATTTCTTCTCTAATTATTCCTAACCCCTCTTTGCATTTTCTTATTTGCACAATTTTTCCTTTTACTGCTTCATTGCCACTTGTTCAGAGTTTTCTGTCCGACGATAATTTTTTGCAATTTTATATTACCATGCTGACTCTTCCTGTTGCTTTTGAACACCTAGACATTAGTAGAAAGAGATTGTACTTTCTTCCAAAAATGTTCCTCAAACATCTTCCACTTGTATTCAGTATATGTCCAGACTCTAATTCACATTCCTTCAAATTCCGTTTCCGCTCTTAGTCCATTAATTTTGTAATATAACTTTTATGTGAAACAAATGTTTCTAAGCACATGAAGACTAAAAGAATGAATAAACTACTGGATTATCCTCTAATTTTTCATGAATATAATGTTACCATTATTACCACTGTGATGTCTAGTAAATCTGTAACGTATTTTTATTGTATACTAGGGCCTGGTGCACAAAAATTTGTGTACTTGGGGGCATGCCTCAGCCTGGCCTGTGCCCTCTCACAGTCTGGGACCCCTCGGGGAATTTCCACCTGCTGGCGTGCCTGGCCAGCCTGGGCAAGGGGCTGATGGCTGTTTGTATACTGGCCAAGGCCCCCGGTGGGAACCCTCACCCCATGGGGGTGTGGCCAGCCTGGGTAGGGGGCTGAGGGCCATTTTCAGACTTCCCACAGCCCCTTCAGCATTCAGGTCCCTACATGGGTGCCTGGCCAGTCAGGGTGAGGGGCTGAGGGCCGTTTCAGGCTGCCCACAGCTCCCATTGACCCAAGGTCCCAGCGAGGCTGGCTGGAAGCAGGTATCTGGGGTTTGTTTACCTTCTATAATTGAAACTTTGTAGCCTTGAGTAGAGCTCAGGGCCCACACTCCAGCTCCGTGGCTGCTGCCATCTTAGTTGAGTTAATTTGCATATTTGCTCCTGATTGGTTTGTGGGCATGGCTTGTGAGTGTAATGGAATGAGGGTTAATTTGCATGTTACTCTTTTATTAGATTAGATAGAGCATGAATATTTGCTGCTTGAAAAACTAAAAAGACATTTAGGGTATGCACTAAATGCCCCATGGCTCTCCATATTACATAATTCAGTTCATTATAGCTAAGGCAATTCTCAGCCTTTATTTTGTTTAAAATACAGTCATTTCTTTTGGTGCATTATAATTATCTTTTTATTTCAAATACAACCCCTGAATAAGATCATTAATGATTCATCAACAAACTACTTAGGTTCAAAATTAATCCATCCCAAATTGTTTCTTCTGTCAAGGAGAAAAATGGATTTAAATTGCTATCTAAATAGACATAACAAACAAAAGCATTGGGAAAAATTAAATTTCTCTTTCCTTGTGGCAGTACTTACAAAATATTTAGGTAGGATAGGTGAAATATAAATGAGTAAATTGCTTATGTCCAAACTAACTCTAATTTGACTTCAGCTCAGAGGACAAAAATCAGACAATCTGGATGGGGAAAAAGTTAGCACTATACTGAAATTGTCAAGCGACTTCTAAACTAGATCAATTGACTTAATAACATTCTCAGAACAAAATGTTCTCTAAGAGCAGATCTGATATGAAGAGAAAAATTGGAAAACATTCACTACCCATTTACTGCAGTCACCCATAAACTATTACAAGAACATTATGTATCAGGGTTCAAGCCAGCAAACTATTAAAGCAGATTGGCATGGTGTCTTTTCATTATACTTCAATGCTACCGAAGTACTAGTATTAATAAGTCCTGGGAGAATTGTAGTTATGTTGAAAGTCTTATCATGTAATCAATTTTTCAAATAATCCAAGTCTTTTAAGGTGAGCTCTGTTTCTTTTCTGCTTCTTGTTGGTCAATGTCATTCCACCTTCACAAATGCTATCATCATCTTTTTGTTTGTCTGGCCAAGTCTGTTTTCATCTTGGAAATATATCAATCTAAACAGTTCTAATTGCCATAGTTAATGAGGGCCAAGAAAGCTAGCACCCTCACTGCCACTTCATATGTTGCTGCTCATATAGAAATCAAAGAACAAATAATGAAAAGAATCATCTTCCAAATATAAGAAGATGCTACCACATATACACCTTCTTTCTCCTCCCTCCCTCCCTCCCTCCCTCCCTTCCTTCCTTCCTTCCTTCCTTCCTTCCTTTTAAACTTTGATTGAGGACATACAGCCCTGCTAAAATTACTTTCCTTTAGTGTCCATGGTTAATTTTACTTGTTGAAAATTTTCTAACTTAATTTTTTTTCGTACTTAAAGGACAGTAATGATACTCTGGCAGAACATGGTTAACCCAGTGAACTAATGCTTTTAACTCACTATTCACTGTTCTCTTTTTTTTAATGTTACATGCAATAAACATTTATATTTAAGATAAACTATCTTAAATATAATAATACATGCAATAAACATCAATATCTCAAGAAAAACTATTTTAATTATATTTTCTATTGGTTGAATAAATTCCAAGCAACTAAGGCATCTTTTAATGTATTGTACTAGTGAAAATATTAGAACATATAAAATTCCCAAAAAGTAGGAAGTATCAGTAACTTTCATGTATACAAAACAGCAATGATTCAATTTGTAACTGAAACTGTAAGACAAAAAAAAAAAAAAAAAACTTTAGGCAATAAATAGGTTTAAATTTTTTAAGTCCTTGAAATACTGTATAAATCTCTATATAATGGATATTTTTTTGCTAACACAAACTAACCACAATTTAGTAGCATTATCTAAAAGTAAGTATTTGTGAATTTGTGATTATTTAATATGATGATTATGTGTGTGAGTGTATGTGTTTGTGTGTGTAAATATGTATCTATCTCAATTATTCTGTAAGAACCATGAGCCATGCTTAATTTAATCACCACAGTATCTCCAAATTTCCAGCACAATGCCTATGACATATTTACTCAATATTTGTTGAAGAAATTATAAAAAGGGAATAACATAAATACAATAGTATACAATGTAAGATTTTAAAATCCTTAATAAAATAAATGCTGGGAAAGCATAGTGACAACATATTTCCTCAAAAGGTAGTTCCATTTACCTCTGTGACAGCTCATTGTTGTCTTTTTCTTGGCTTATTGCAATGAAGATTGCCATTTTAAACTATTATGTATACCATAAATTTTTCTTAGAGATATTTATTGGCAATTCAGTCCAAAATAACTTTATCAACCTTATCACGCAGTAAAGAAACAGTATGTTCCTTTATCTGTGCACAAACCATACTTTATTTTTACTTCATACTGCTTATCTTAATTAGCAGTCTAGAATATCCTGTTATGTTCCCTGTATAACTCTTTTATGTAATTAGTCACTGCAATCAAACTTACATTTTAAAAAATAAGCAATGCTTTCTATCTACAATAGCATATAGGGCACCTGAGACTCATCACACAGCATATAAACAAACATAGCTCCAACAACACTTCTCCCTACTTCTCTGTGTTATGTTCCTAATAGAAGAACTACAAAATGTGATGTCACTAAAACAGCCAATAAAGTTTTCATTGAAACTTTTTCCTTGGTGTCTTATAAAGTAACAGAGACTTTATAAGTTTGTAAGTGAAATCACACAATACAGAGCATTTTGTTTCACCAGACTTCTTGACAAGATACTTAAGCCAATGCTTTAATAAAAATGTTTTAAGTCTCAAATGAAAAGAAATTAAATGGTGACCAAAAAAAACAACAACATAAAGACACTGAAAACCACTCTGATAAACAGTCTGAACTTTAGAGCCACCTCTCAAAGTTAACTGTACACTCCATGAGAGCATTTTTTTGGTTCACTGCAATAAATACCTAGGAAACTGTAAGATTCACAGTGAAACCTATAAAAGTAAATATTTAGTTGAATTACTTTGCATACATACTTTGATGACAAAAATACAACAGACAAGGACCTAAATGAGGCAAGCAGTTTAAAGCCATAAATGCTGTCTGGTCTTCTATGTTTCTGGGTATTCTGATTAGATAAAGTCATAAAATAGGCTACAGATGAATCAGATGGTAATCTAACTTAAAGAAAGCCAACAAAAAGAATTTCTCTAGAAATCTCTTTTTAGGACTGAAAAGGAAGTTTAACAACTACATGTGAAATACTGACACTTTAATGAATGAAATTTTATATATTATATTTGCTTCAATATAATTTTTCATGGATGTGGTTTATTGTATTGAAGCTATTACTACAGTGACTGAGAAAAAAGAACTGTCACAATAAAAATGAAAACAACCATAGATGCAAATATTTTCCAGAAAAATTCCAAATACTACTACTTGCATCATTACAAATTGCTGTATCAATTCAGGACAAAGTTACCTTAACTGAGTTTCTAAATAAAAAAATCAACTAAGGTTAAAAGTGAAAAAGTTAAAAGAATCTAAGGGTATAAATAGTGAAAATTCAATAGACAGGAGACTCTTGAAATGTACTAATAACTAAAACTCTAAACATAGATATCAGACTATGAAAACAAACTAAGATTTATATGAGTTGCCTTGAAAGGTATTTAGTTTCTTAGCCTGGTGATGTCCAAGTATAGTTTCCAAGGCCACTTGGTGGACAGTCTCTAGAGAAGGCTCAGGGTTTAGAAAAGTGATGGGATAGATGGGATTTAAGGTGGCCTTCAGCTCCTTAAGGATTTTATGTTTTTTGAGATATTTTGCTAAAACATAAAGCCACAATATATTATGAGTTGGGAGTAGGATGACATGTACTGAGCAAGGAATAATATTCAAAGAAATAAAAGAAGTGCCATCATTTCACATATTATAAACTCCACTAAAGGACAACAGAAATGCTCAGTGTTAAAGAGCAAAATATACATTGCCAAGTGGATAAATTTTATGAGTACATCTAAATAATATGAAAACATATTAAAGTGAAGAAGGCATTTATTTATTTAGTCCTTTAGTCATCCACCAAATATTCAGAGTGCCTACAGTGCTATATCAGAGTAACAAATGGGGTAGTTCTGTTCTCATACAGATTTCAGTATAATGTGGAGAGAGAGAAAAAATAGACAAGAAAAATAATTACAAAATAAGAAGATCTGACAATAATGAACAAAAATCCAGGTAAAGGGGAAAGGGTAATTGTTTTAGGAGTTGTATTTTAGTTGAGACTTCAAGGATGGAAGCATCCAATGATAAAGTTAGGGAAGCAAGCAGCATGTATGAATGCTCCAAAAAAGAAAAGCACTTGACATTGACTAAAAAAAAAAAAAAAAAATCAGTGTGACTAGAATGTTGTGAGCTAAAATGAAAGATGATTTGAGATGGTGTAAAGAGAATGTAGGATTATAAAACTGAAACTCCAGAGGGAAGGGGGATGATACTAAAGGGTAAAGGGGACTAAATATATGGTGAAAATTATGTGAGTGTGGGTGGTGGACATACAATGCAATATACAGTTCATGTATCAGGGAAATGTATACTTGCAACCTATGATTTTATTAGACCCATGTCACTCAAAAAATTAATAACAAATTTAAATTAAGAAAAAGAAAATGTCGAGATAGGTCTTATAGAACTTTAAGTGAAATGGGAAACTGTAGAAATATGACATAATTCAAGAATAAACCAGTTTCTCATGCAGAGTGGATTGGAGGAAGTAAGGCAGATACTGAGAAGACCAGATAGGAGGCTAATTCAATGGTCTAGAATGGAGAGTATGTCACCTGTACCAAGAAAGCAGCAGTCAAGATGGAAAGAAGTGAGCAGAGATCTGTAGTCAGGTCCTGAACCACCTTAGTTGTTATCTACTCTCTTTGAGCCTCAATTTCATCTTCTAAAAAATGGGGTTAATTTTATATATATACTAGGAGCCCGGTGCACAAAAATTTGTGCACTCAGGAGGTCCCTCAACCCGGCCTGTGCCCTCTCACAGTCTGGGACCCCTCTGGGGATGTGCACCTGCTGACGTGCCTGACCAGCCTGGGTGAGGGGCTGATGGCTGTTTGTAGGCTGGCCAAGCCCCCAGTGGGAACTCTGACCCCATGGGGGTGTGGCTAGCCTGGGTGAGGAGCTGAGGGATGTCTGCAGGCTGCCCACAGTCCCTTCAGGTTTTGGGTCCCTCCTGGGGTACCTGGCCAGCCTGGGTGAGGGGCTGATGACTGTTTGCAGGCTGGCCACAGTCCCTTCAGATTTTGGGTCCCTACTGGGGTACCTGGCCAGTCTGGGTGAGGGGCTGATGGCTATCTGCAGGCTAGCCACAGTCCCTTCAGGTTTTGGGTCCCTACTGGGGTACCTGGCCAGCCTGGGTAAGGGGCTGATGGCTGTTTGCAGGCTGCCCACAGTCCCTTCAGGTTTTGGGTCCCTACTGGGGTACCTGGCCAGCCTGGGTGAGGTGCTGATGGCTGTTTGCAGGCTTGCCAAGCCCCCCAGTAACTCCCTCACCCCATTGGGTTGTGGCCAGCATGGGTGACAGGCTCAGGGGCGCTTTCAGGCTGCCCACAGCTCCCATTGACCCAATGTCCAAGCAAGGCTGGCTGGAAGCAGATTTCTAGGCTTTATCTTCTATAATTGATGCACTGTTCCTTTAAGCTGAGGCCTAGTAACGAAACCTCCTCTCTGCTTCAGCTTGCGGATTCTATAATGAGACAATGTTACTCTTCGTAGTCAGGCCAGGCCTGCTGTTTCCTTCAGCTCCGAGGATTCTATGATTGATATTTTGTTGCAAACATGTTTTGCCTTGAGCCAGGATAAGCGCAGCCCGCCGCAGTTTCAGTTTCAGTCCTGCTGCAATGGCGTGAGTAGCAGCCTCCATGTTGGCTGGGTTAATTTGCATACAGTCGCTCTGATTGGCTGGTGGGCGTGGCTTAGGCATCCCGAAGAAACAGTTAATTTTAATATTATGCTTTTATTAGTTAGGATATTTAAATACATTTTATTGATTTTTTAGATACAGAGGAAGAAAGAGGGATAATGAGATAGAAACACAGATGAGAGAGAAACACCATCAATCAGCAGTCTCCTGCACACCCTCAATAGGGGGATTGAGCACGCAACCCACATCCCAGGCCTATGCCCTGACTGGGAATTGAACCTGTGACCTCTTGGTTCTTGGCTCGACGCTCAGCCACTGAGTAACACCGGCTAGGGTTAATTACATTAATGCAAAGAGATTTTCAGAGCACTATGTGAGACAGAAATGATAAGTACTTGGCATACGAAATAGTGCAATAAATCTCAGTTCTTTATAAATACTTATCTAAACTAATAAAAGCATAATATTGAAATTGACCATTTCTTCGGGATGCTAAGCCACACCCACCAGCCAATCAGAATGGCTGTATGCAAATTAGCCCAGGCAAGATGGCGGCCGGCAGCCCTGGAGGCCAGTGCGCTGCAGGTGTCAGGGTGAGCGGGAAGGAGATCAGCGGGTGGCGAGTGGTGTGGGTGTGGGGAGCTCGATCAGATGGGTGGCGGTGGTGTGGGGCTGGGGAGCAATCAGCCTGGTGATGGGTGGTGTGGGGGTGGGGGGCGCAATCAGGGGGTGGCGGGTGGTGTGTGTGGGGTGGGTGGGGCTCGATGTGCGGGTGGCAGGCGGCAGGTTGGGCAGGTACAGGCTGGGCTGAGGGACCCCTGAGTGCACAAATTTTTGTGCACCAGGCCCCGAGTCTATAATAATAAAAGCATAATATGCAAATTGACTGAACGAATGTCCAGATGACCATGCAATGACATGCACTGGAGCCAGGCCAGCCAAGGTGGGTGCGATGCAATTGGTTGGTGCTCTGCCATCGCTCCACGATCACCCTGCAGAGGGAGGCCCAGGCCACTTTCTGTGGAGCTATCAATAGGGGGGCTCCGCAATCAATCACACCAGAGAGGGAGTCCCAGGTCATCGGCTGGCAGGACGATCAATTTGGTCATTGAGGTAGGGGGAGCTCTGTGATCACCCCAATGAGGTAAGGCCAGGCCATCCGCTGCATGGCTATTGATCGTGAAGCCCCGGATGGGTGGGCAGGGCCTCCCTCTGCTGGATGATCAATTGCAGAGCCCCCAATCAATCGCCCCAAAGAGGGAGGTTCAGGCTACCTGGCTGGCAGAGGCCGAGACAACCTGGCCAGCCGCCACAGAGGGAGGCCCAGGCCACCCAGCTGTGGCACTGCAGTAAATGGGTGGGGCCTCCCTCTGTCGGGGAATTGGTCTGGGCCACGCAATCGGCCAGTGACACTATGGCAGGTATGTGGGGCCAGCCAGCGATCGCCCCACAGAGGGAGGCCCAGACCAGCCAAACAATCACACCTCATGCCTGTGGCCTACAGAGGGAGGCGACCAGTGGTTGGGGAAAGGGGGCCAGCACTGCAAAAATAGTAAGCAGGGGCAGTGGCAAGCGGGCCCTGATCACCGGCCAGGCCGAGGGACCCTACCTGTGGAGTCCCAGATTATGAGAGGGAGCACACTGGGCTGAGGGACACCCCTCATGTACGAATTTCATGCACTAGGCCTCTAGTTTAAAAATAATGTTCACTCCAAGTTAGAAATAGTAATAGCAACTAAATATCAACCAAATATGAACTCTTTGGCTTTCATACACATATTTCAATTTTTTAGATAACAAAAGAAAATGTTTAGATTTTTATTCATAAAATATTGGGAATTATACAAAAGTTATACAGATATTAATTCAATGTCCAATCGATTACAACAAAAAGTATCTCACCCTAGAAATGAGTCTTTTGGTTCAAATGTAATGACTACCTACTTTCCCTCTTTCTGCTTCACCTATCGAAATACACACACACACATGCATGCACGCAAAGACACACACACACAGAGCTTCAGCAAGTGTTTCACATTTGTAAATAGCTGACATGAAAGAAGAGGAATAAGTAAATATGTTGCATGGGCTTCATATATGTTGCAAGGCAGCTCCTGCATTGAGAGTTTGCCTTGGGACAGTGTGTATCATAGCAACCGGTCATTCCGCCATCAGGCCAAAACCGGCTATCCCACATCCCCCGAGCGGTCCTGGATTGTGAGAGGACACAGGCCAGGCCAAGGGACCCCACCGGTGCACGATCAGGGCCAGGAAGGGATGTGGGAGGCTGGCCAGCCAGGGAGGGACCATGGGAGGGCTCCAGGGCATGTACAGCCCATCTTGCTCAGTCCCAATATGCTGGACTCCAGCAGCAAGCTAACCTACCTGTCAAAGCATCTGCCCCCTAGTTGTCAGTGCACATCATAGGGACTAGTTGATCAGTCGGCTGTCTGCCCCACAGTGCATGTCATAGCGAGCAGTTGAGCAGCCTTAGCACATCATTAGCATATTACATTTTGATTGGTTGAATGGC
>PVJC01014086.1:0-36940 GCA_004026665.1 Murina feae | reverse complement strand
TTTACCTTTCTATTCAATGCACAAGCTCTCCACCATGAAGAAGTAGAAACTGGGGCATGACTATGTCTCCTTACATCTCTTCCTCTGTCATTGTTGTCTGTTGAGCTATTTATGCTTATTCTGCTGTGGTTTGAGACATTTACATTCTGTTCCGTAACCATAATCCCCACAGCTGTTTAGCCTTAGTTCTATATTTAAATGAATATAATGTTCACCACCAACTCATGCATTTCATGGCTTCTCCATTCCTAATTTGGTAATTTCAATATATCTCTTGGGGGACTAGATTTCCTTATCAAGACATTTTCCTACTCTCTCACCCCCTGAACTAATCAGTGCTGAGTCTGTATGTTGGTGAATGTCTTTCCGCTACTTTTACAAATGAAAGACATTCAGCTGGCCATGAAATTTGAGAACACACTTATTACCTTCGAAATTTTGTACCCACTGCTGTTGTGTGTTTTGATACTAAAGGATAAAGTCGCAGGCCAACGTGATTTTTCCTTTAGAAAATATTTCCTGACTTTACTCTCAGAATATTCTCCATTAAAGTTCTATGTACACTAAGGTTATCCTTTTATTCTGTAGATTCAGGGGTTTCTTTAGTTCAGAAAAAATTTTCTTCTATAATATCTGTGCATAGTTTTGTGCCCTATTGTTTTATTTTCTTCAGGAATGCCCAGTATGCATATCCTGTGTCTTTCATAAGTATTGTCGTCTATTTTAGCTTATTATCTTTACTCTTTTCTCATTTCTTATCCCTACTCTCTATATTATTGGCTCTGTGCTCAATGGAATATATTAATTCTGCATCTGCTGATGCTAATTTATTCCCTCTGGAAGAGCTTTATTATTATTTCCAAATTTCTCACCCCATGTTGGATCTTCTCTGCTTATGTGTAATGTTACTTTGGAAATGTTTTACTCTGCTCTCACCTGTTCTCACGAATATAACGGGGTAGGAGGGAAAGTGAGCTGGGGCTGTCAACAGATTCCTCTTGAGTGTCTCCTCTCAGAATGTGTCACCAAATACACTTCGCCCTGCGGGTGCATCTACCCTGGGCTTCCAAGAACCAGCTCCCCCTCAGGGATGAGGTTACTATGGGTCACAAGGAAGACCCACAGCTGATGGGTCCTCTGATTGGCCACTTAAGGTTTACGCATCATTCTGGCAATTAGCTGCAAGGCTGATAGTAGCTTCTCTCTCTCCTCTACTCACCTGTGCAGTGTTTAAGTAAAGGGAGTCAAGGCTGAAAAAATAATACTAGCTACCTACATGGTGCCACCCTCAGCCTTCTGTTCCTTGCCCTCGCACCTTGTGAAACTGAATTGCTACAGGGAACCTCACTCTTCCATGGCCCACCCACAGCTCTGCTCCTTTGCATTCCAGCAAATTATCATTTATGCGGCCTTTAGGGATCTTTTTTCTTACTTTCAAGGACATCCGATAACCTACATGATCCCTCCTGTCTTTTTTTGGTGAAGTCCAAGCTTCATTGAACGTGGCAGATGCGGATTTTAGCCAGAGTAACATTAGCTTCTGTAACAAACAACCCTACCCCCAACTGTCAATGGTGTAGTGTGATAGAAGTTAATTTCTCACTTGCATGAGAGTCTAATGCAGATGTCCCTGGTTAATGGACAGCCTGTCACATGGTGATTCAGGGGTCTGGGCTCCTTCTATGTTGTGGGGGCTTGAAGGCTTCCATACCCAGAGAGAGGAAGGGGAGAAGTATATCCATCTCTTAACCATGTTGGCCCAGGAGTGACACAGGCCACTTCTGCTCACACTCCAACTACAAGAACTAGTCACATGACTTAATGAAATGCAATGGGGAGGCTGGGAAGTGTGGGCGCTGTCTGGGCAGTGACTCCCTCCCCACTCCTCTCCAATGTTATGGAAAGACAAGACTGAACCCCGGTAAGCAGTTAATCACTTCAGTGCTATAAAAATGTCCTGGTTTCATTGAGGATGGAATTTTCTCTACTATTTTCATTCTTTGCGTTGTTTTCAGTGGGCTTTGGAGAAGGGAGGTCAGTAAACATCCTTTTAACTTGTTTACAAGAGCGTCTCCCCTCCTAGCCTGTGATCTCTTCTCAATGGGGCCATGATTTTACTGTTTGGTATTTCCTTAAACCCAGCATGATGGCTGACAGCGTAGATGCTCAATAAATCCTTCTTGGGTGAGAGAATGAATGAATTCCTGTCCGGAGCAGATAAAAAGTGTTCTCCCACCTTTCCATTCTCAACTTAATCTTTCGATTCCCTGTCTCTTTCTCCTCTTTAGGAGAAAGGTCAGAGGCTGCTCCATTCTTTCATTTCCAGTTCCCCTTCCCATCATGGTTTAGTTCAAGGTGTGTGTCTCCTGTCTTCCTGCATTGATTCAACCCTCCCTGGATGAGATCTGGTTAGAGCCTGGCCCATGGCTCAGCAGGCTTCTTGCTGGCAAGTCTCCTTGCAGCTTGGCTGTCAGACCGACACTGGGGAAAGAAAATTTCTCTCTGTCTGGGGAAATATAACTCACTGATGAGGATGCCAGGTGCACTACCACTCCAGCTGGTGTTAAAAGTCATGGACTAGGGTGTGGATCCAACATGCATCAGGGAGGGAGTCTGACCAAGGAAAAGACTCTTTCATGCCTTAAATGACCCGCTATATTCAAATCCTATGGCAAGTTACTTTTCTAAAGTGGACAGTCCTCAGGAAGGGGTATCAGTAGAAAAATAAGCGGAATAGAGTAGCAAAGAGCTTGATCATTGGGGTCCTGCTCTGCCATTTCCTGGCTGTATGACCGTGGACTAATTACTTAAGCAATTTGGGCTCCTGTGTCTTAGCCTATAACATTGAGATAATCACATCTATTCTGCTGCGTTGAACTAGGATGAACTGAGTTCAACCTTAGAAATGAAAGAGACATTCAGTATTTGTTGAATGAATAAACTTCAGAGGTACATAAAGCTCTTAACATAGCCCCTGGCACCTTATAAGCAATCAATATAAAAAGGTTATAGCATTAATAACAGGCTAGGTTCGCTAGGTTTACTGTGGTAATGAAACCACACAATCTCATATCTTAAAGGCTTATTTCTTGCTTGTGACACATGTCCACAGAGGGTCAGGTGAGGACGCTGCTCCAAGTAATCCCCAGGCTGATGAAACAGCCACCACCTGGAACACAGGCAGTCACTGTTCATTAACAAAGTACGTTTTCCATGTCTCGATTCTGAGTTCGGTCATCTGACTTACTCTGGCCAATGCGATATTAAGGGGCTTAAAGCAAATAGAGACTTTCTGAACAAGCACTGGCACATTTCTGCTTGAGCTCTTGTAATTCTGCCATTGACATGAGACCATGCCTGAACTAGCCTCCCAGGGCAAGAAAGGTGAAGCGGGGTCAAGGTTATCCTAAATCAGCCCATATCTAGCTGGCCACAGATAAGTAAGTAAGACCAGTTTTACCATCAGAAGAACCTCTTGGCCAACCCTAGCTGACCTCAGGTTCATAAGAAATAAACAATTACCACTGCATCTTGAAGTCTGGGGTTGTTTGTTATACACTATTATCATGGCATCAGATAATTGATATACCCTGTTTTGGCCTCAGGCTCTCCAGTACATAGGACTCTGCATGTCTCCACATTCATCAGAAAAAGCTCCCATGGTAGATTTTACTGAAGACTCCAAGGGAGTCTGCAGGGAGCTTGACATCACATCATTTCATGAATTCCCATTTAATATGATTTCTCTCCTTTGTTTCTTTGGCTGAGATGCGAACTAGGATTTCTCCTTTTCTCATACTTAACACAGGACATTATTCTGCCAGCTTACATCTACTCTGTTCCCTAGCCATTCATCTCCTCCCTAAAACCTCTCACTACAATTCCACCTTGTCTCAGCTATTTCAGACCCAAGTACTTTGCAAAGTCCTTCTGTTTGTGGGACCCACACTCCTTCGAAGTCAGTGGTTTATACATAATAATAATCCTGGTTTGTTTTTCTTCATGTCATTAGAAAGCCTCTTGAGGGCAATGATGGTGCGTTATTATTTCTCCTTAGTACCTAGCCAGGCTCCTGGATCAGTTAAACCAGTTAGTAAATGGCTTTGGAAATACTCATTGTTATTGGAAGAATTTTAAAACATACATATCGTTAATACCACCATTTCCTGGGTAACGGAGAGCTAACTGTAGAGAGTAAATAGTATTTATCCTCTCTGTAGGTGAGAAAGATATGGGACATTAGACTTCTCCAAGCACTCAGTGACAAAAGATGGGAGAAAGTAGATAATGGATTCTAAGATGGCAAGGTGACTTTGTCTCTGTTTTACTCAAACACGGGCATGAGACCCCAACAGGTCATCTAGATCCAAGGTCAGAAAGCCAATAAGAGGTCAACTAGCGATAAGCATATGGATCTCTCGCTTTTTCTGTTGAACTAGACATTGAACCTTGGCACTGGACGCTCTGAAACTTGGCCTAGCTTCACACCAAGCTTGGCCCAGGGTCTCCAATGGCTCCATTGAGCTTGGCAGGCCACAGAGCTTGAAGAGTTGGCCTAGAAAAGCTTCAGGACAACACCCAAAGTCAGCAGCGTCCCCACCACAGAGCGCTTGTTTTGGGAGCTTTATCTGACAGAGAGTAGTGTGTGGACAGCCCCTCGCTTGTGGATTGAAGTTGGTTCTGACAATCCAGGGATGCCTAGGCCTGCTGGGCTCAGCTCGGGAGACAGGTTATTGCCAATGGGCAGGGAGATTTAGCATCTTGCTCTCACTCTTTTAATGCCCTCTGTACAGGAATGTTCTTCTGCAGAGACAGCAGAACTTGCAGAGACGAGGGGTAATGCCAAAAGGGAGGTGGTGGTGGAGAAACAGCTTTGTGGGACTAAGGGTGCTGCGTGTATGTGCGCGCACACGCATGCGTGTGTGTGTGTGTGTGTGCGTGTGTGTGTGTGTGACACTGGGTTAGGTTCCAGCATGGACTCACTGTGAGACCTTAGACATGCCACATCCCCTTTGAGGACCCTATTACTTCATCTTCAAAAGATGAGGATCGACTAAAACCATATATAAAATTCATTTCAGGATAAAGTTCTAAGATTCTAAGAGTTGTTTCAGTGGTGAAGCCCAAGGTGAGATCTTTGTTTTTAATCCACATGCCTCTCCAGATTTCTACATAAGCATGTTTACAGGAAATTGGATATCTTAGTGGAATATCAGAGGGACAATCCATCAATTCCATTCTCAGAATGTAAGCACCTCAAGGCAGGGCCATGACTCATACAACCCAGCAGATAGGATTCTTCTGAATGTCAGAAATAGGAGGGCACCTAGAGGTCACCTAGTCCAATCTTCTCAATCTCAGATGGAGAAACTGGAACCAGAGATGGTAAGTTATGTTCTCAACATTGTACCATAAATCTCAGGCCTAGAACTCAGGTTCTCTGATCCCCAGAATAAAACTCTTTCTAACAACTGAAATTTTCTGCCTGAAATGTTATGCAAGGCTTCTGAATTTTCAGGCTTTCAAGTGCTTCAGCTTTTAAGACAGGTTTGGCTCATCCTTCTTTTGGGCAACTTTCAGGGTTAACTCAGGGACTGCTCATAGAGGTGGAAACTATGAGAATCTTAGGCTTATGTAAAATGTGTAAAATCCGAAGCCATAGTGTCCCTGGGGATTTTAGAGATTTTACCCCAAGTAGTCCAAGCTTTGGTCAATGGCTACCCTGGAAGAGATGTGGCCTCCTGCATAGCTGGTCCCAGCTCCAGCTCCACGATGGGACATGAGACCCAAGTTGGCATGACACAAGCCCTATTGTGAACGAGAGAGTCATGACCTCTGCTGATGACTAACATGCTAATTTGAAAAGCCTGCCTGCAACTAGAAAAACAAATTGGTGCAACGAAAATCCAGGCAACTTTTTAGAAGGCGATGGTAAGCTCAGAAGCATGAAAGAAGGAGTCCTCAACCATCACTGTCCATCTCACTAACACTCACTAAACACCTGCCATGTGCAACCAACATGCCAAGCACTTTGGGGGATACAAAGAGGAAAATAGACTAAGCCTGTTCCCCAAACATTACAATTTAAGAGGATTAGATAAAACACTCATATCACTAATGCTTCCAGGCAGTGAGTGAAAAAAATCTCATCTATCTCCTGTAGCTTTATCTTCCTTCCTTCCTTCCTTCCTTCCCTCCTTCCTTTCTTCCTTCCTCACCCAAGGATAATTTCCCATTTATTTTTAGAGAGAGTGGAAGAGAGAGGGAAAGACAGAGAGAAATATCTATGTGAGAGAAACACATTGATTGGTTGCCTCTTGCACATGCCCCAACCCCTTGTAGCTTTAAATACTACCTAATGTAAAGCAATTGCAGCCTAGACCTCTCTTTTGGGCTCCAGACCAGAATTCAACACAACATCACTGCTTGAATGTCCCACAGGCAACATAACTTTTACAAACAGAACTCATGGTCTTTCACCCCAAATTTCCTGGTAGAGTAAATAACATTATAATTTACTCAGTTGCTCATTCCAGAAATGAGAGTCATCCTTGATAACTAATTCTCCTTCATCAACCCCTCATAATCAATCAATCACAGAGTCCTATAAATTAAAAATCATTTAAGATATGCCTCAATGTGTCCCATCTTAACTGCTACTTCCCTGTATATAGTCAACATAATCTCTTGCTTCACCAGACTCAGAATTGGCCTTCTAGAATCCACTAATGCTTCCAATGCATTCTCCACAGAGTAATAAGACTAATTTTTTTTCAAATGTACATTTGATTTGGTCACTATTCTGCTTAAAATGTCTCAATAGAGACTTTGGAGTCCACTCATGGGATGATTTACTATTATGGGAATTGCTGAAGCACCACAAACAAACAGAAAACTGGCAAGGCATAGAGAACAATGTTTTTCAGACACCTGACAACAGGTAGCACAGAACTGTGGGCCTGGGAGAAAAGAAGCAAACAAGGCTGGCCCTATGAATGCCCCTGCTTCCCACTTGGAGCTAGTTTCCAGGCTCCAGCACAGGGAGGGGAACTAAAACAGAATCTGACATTTTCACTGAGTTAAGGAGACAGAGGCGAAATTAGGTGATGCCGAGATAGCTAGGATTTGTGGGCAGAGCACTGAAGAGGCAGGAGCTGCAGAGAGAGAGAGAGGGGAAGGGAGAGAGAGAATCCTCAGATCTTCAGAAGGGCCCTCTTGAGTCTTTGACTAAATACTGATCTAAGTACACATAAGAGGAAACTCCCAGACATTGGGGAAAACACTGGAAAGTAGTAGGCAAACAACTCCCAGAGCTCACAGAAGGATGGGAATAATTTGTTTTTCCAACAGTGAGAGCAGAGAAACCTGGTAATTCAGAGGCAATGAATAGTATTTATTACCTTAGTAATGAAGATAATTAATTCTCCAAATAAAGATTGATCTGGATATGTCATAGAAAAGCTTAAAAGAAACTCTCTAAAAGATAAAACTGTCTCAAGTTATTTAACTGCTCACCAGTACAAAATCCAATGCTCTTGAAATACAACAAAATCCAGCACTCAACAACATAATATTCATAATATCTAGCAGCCAATAAACATTTACCAGATATGCAAGAAACAGGAAAATATGCCCTATAACCAAGCTAAAAATCAATCAATACAATTAGATGTGGAAATCATAGAGATGGTTAAATTAGTAGACATGACTATGAAAAGGCTATAATACATTATATATATATACAAGATGGCCCAGTGCATGAAATTCGTGCATGGGATGGGTATGTCCCTCAGCCTAGCCTGCACCCTCTCTAATCTGGGACCCCTCAAGTGATATCCAACTGTCCAACCCCTCTCACAATCCAGGGCTGCTGGCTCCCAACCACTCACCTGCCTGCCTACCTGATTGCCCCTAACCGCTACCCTGCCAGCCTGATCTATCGCCCCCATCTGCCCTCCCCTGCTGGCCCAGTTGCCCCCAATGGCCCTTCCCTGCCATCTTGGTTGCCCCCAACTGCTCTCCCCTGCCCTCCCAGTCACCCCTAACTGCCCTCTCATGCAGGCCTGGTCCCCATCCAACTGCCCTCCCCTGCAGGCCTGGTCCCCCACAATGGCCTTCCCCTGTAGGCCTGGTCACCCTTAACTGCCCTCCCCTGCTGGCCATCTTGTGGAGGCCATCTTTGACCACATAGGCGCAGCCATCTTGTATGTTGGAGTAATGGTCAATTTGCATACTGGTCATGACTAATTAGCATACCTGGGATAATTAGCATATCCCTCTCTTATTATATAGGATATGTCCATCCAAGTAAAGAAAAACAGGAATATGATGAATAAATGGAGGATGTAAAAAGGATAAACACAAAACTTACAGATATGAAAAATATAATATCTGAAATGAACTAAAATCATTAAATGGGATTAACAGTAGAGTATAACTGCAGAAGAAAAGATTAGTGAAACTGAAGATGTAGCAATAGAATCTAACCAATATAATCAAGAAAAAGAAAACAAAGATTCTCAGTGGGCCATGGACAATATCATGGAGTCTAATATGTGTAATTAGAGTCCCAGAAAAAGAAATGAGTACAAAAAATTTTTAAAGTAGTATACAAATTTTTCCAGATTTGATGGAAATTTTAAATCCAAGAAGCTCAATAAATCTCAAATAGAAAAGTCATAAAGAAAACCATACTGAGGAACTTATTATCAAATTGTAGGAAACCAGTGAAAGAAGAGGATATTTTAAAAGCAGCCAGAGGAAAAAAAGATACTGTAACACAGGGTGGCAAAGACCAGAATGACAGCCGACTTCTTGACAGAAATCATGTAGGCCTGGAGAGAATGGAACAATGTATTCAAAGGGCTGAAACAGAAAATGGTCAAATTAGGACTCTATACCCAACAAAAGTATCTTTAAAAATTTATGACAAAACGAAGACTTTTATACATAAACAAAAGCTGAGATAACTCATTATCAGCAGATCCATGTGCAAAGAAATGTTAAAGGGAGGAAGAAAGAGAGATAGAGGGGAAGAAAGGGGGCAACTGAGGTCTAGATGGAGGATCTGAGGAGGGAGACCAAGAAGGAATCATCTGCAGCAAATTGATGGTCATTGCATTGACCTACAGCCCTTTGCAGCCGAGGCTCTCTTTGGCCTCTGACCAATCATTCTCATCTGCACCCCCTGCCCTGTCATCATTTGCTTTGCCCCTTTTTCAGGAAAGCCCTGCAGTTTGACCCAGGCCTGCTCTCTCTTCTCCTCTGTGCTCCTGAATCACTCACTCCACCTTTTTGGTGCCTCACATGGCCCCTGGCATTCCCTGGAGGGCTGGACACTTCTCCTGACCACTCTGCCTCACTTCTCCAAGAGACCGTCTTCCTTCTGCTGCCTCCTAGCTCATCCCACCCATATATGAATGCTCACTCTCCCTTAAAGATAATCATCTGTGACTTTTGCTGTCCTCGATTCATCATTTTTTGAAATTTTAACATGAGCATATATTACTTCAATAATAATGATGATGATAGCAATAATAATAAACTGATAAAAACCCATGATGGGTACTGAATGAATGAATGAATGAATGAATATTCCCACTCTGAGGGTCTCTCTAATGATGCAAGCTTAGCATCTGTGAGCAGATGTGGACATATTTCCTCACCATCCCAAGCGTTGTGGGCACTTGCCATGCACGGCTCAGGGTCGCATGCTAGTGTAAGCCAGGAAAAGTCCAGGCCATATGGACAAAGCCTGAATCATCGTTCACCTCCGACCTCAGCTACAAACCACTAGTGATTATGAGAAGCGTGGGACACAGCATTCCTTTCCCCAAACACCTCTGTTCAGAAGCTCAGAAACTTCACCCTCTTCCTGTCCACCGGGCGGTCAAGCCTTTCCTTCGCTCAGGCCGCTGGTAAGAGGGAGGCAGGGTGTCAGCCTTGAATTGACCAGGGTTCATTTTTGGCTCTGCCTCTTCCTTGCCTTATTTTAGTTACCTCCAGGTAAGTAAACTCTCTCCCTAAGATGGTGTCCTTTCCTGTGAACTGGGGATGAAAGTACCTGCCTCCTGAGGCTTCTATGAGGCCCACACGAGATAACAAGGGGAGCGGGGGTGCCTGCTATAAAACAGGAGCATTTTCCCGTCTCCTCTCCCTGCATTAGCTCCAGCGCTGACGGCCAGCTCTGTCCTCTCCCTCCTGATACACCCCAGGCCCCACAGAGGGCTGGGGGGAAGGGGCTTGGAGGCACGGTGTCTCACTTCCATCAGTGTCTCCTGGCTGGTCACTTCACCTGCCGAAGCCTGTCTCTGCATGTGCCAAATGGGCACGACCACGCCTACCTCATCCAGCCTCTGTGAGAACCGGAGGGGATGTGGCTGTGAGACATCCAGCAATAGCCGTGCACTGCAACACGGCTGAGGACTGCAGTTTAGAGCCGAAGATGATCTACTTGCGGCTCCCCATCCAGACAGCCCAGCAACATTCACACCTGAGAAATGCATTCTCACCGTCTATGAATGCGAGCCAGTTGTACATGATCGTGCGCCACATCTGCTAATAACAGCAGTGACTATCTTTTACTTGGGTGCCATGTGTGGCGAGCATGGTGGGCCTAATCAGGAGGAGGGGGCGTGGGATGGGAGGTGGTGGTGGTGGTGGTTGGCGTGGTCAACATGAATGATAAATGAAGCGTATTTATCACCGATGTTGTTGAAAATGTGGATGTGTGGGCTCATAAAAAGCCGGCCGGATTTTAGTCAGCTTTATGGTGGTTTTTAAATGATCTACAGGCTATGCAGCCCCTTCCTGTTGCATCCCAGGAGGACCATTGCCAGTGCCCTAGAACACACTGGAGGCAGGCTGTGTCGCAGGCAACTTCAGAAAGATTACTTCATTGAATATTCAGGCCAGCCCTGGAGGAGGTGTGCTTCTCTCTGCTTAACTAATAGGGAAACTGAGGTGCAGTGGAAGACCCTTGCTCAAGTCACCCACTAGGTGGTTCCAGGGAACGCAGCTCAAAACCAATTCTGGCTGAGGCTGGGATGGTCCCTAGCAAAGCATTGAGGAGCAGGGCCCCTTGGGACCCAGCCTGGTGGCTGAGAGGCAGCTTATCTGGGACAGGAGCTGATGTGCCTCATGCTAGCCTCCCTCCCTTCACCTTTATGTCTCCTTCCAAGAGTCCTCCATGCAGCCAGGGAGCACACCTTTTAAAAACTTTCAAAAGCCCAGCCAGTGTGGCTCAGTTGGTTAAGTCATCTACCTGCCAAGAGGTCACGACTTTGGTTCCTCCATCCCCAGTGTGCGACATGGAGGACGCAGCTGATCAATGTTGCTCTCTTTCTCCCTCTCCCCTTTTCTCTCTCAAATCAATTAAAAAACATATATATGTATTTAATATTTTTATTGGTTTCAGAGAGGAAGGAGAGGGAGAGAGAGACAGAAACATCAATGATGAGAGAGAATCATTGATTGGCTGCCTCCTGCACACTCCCTACTGGGGATCGAGCCTGCAACCTGGGCATGTGCCTGAAGGGGAATGAAACTGTGACCTCCCTGTTCATAGGTTGACACTCAACCACTGAGCCATACCAGTGCCATCCTCTACTAAGCCATGTCCTGGCCTGGGTGGCTTTGGCTGAACTACCCCCTCACAATGCAGGAATTTCACTGCAGGTTCTGTGGGTGAACCTGTGGGAGGCTCAGCATGGAAGACGGAAGCCCCCAGCTCCCGTCCTGTGGGAGCAGCAGAGGTTAGGAGCCACAGTGGGGCCAGGCGCAGGGCAGCGTGCTGCAACCACACTGTGGTCAGGGCCCACGGCTTCTGGATACGTCCCAGCTGCGGCTTAGTTCTGGGCTCTGGGGAAATGGCCTCTTGCAGGCCCTTCCAGGCAGAGAGACAGCAATTTCATACACAGTTCAGGCCCCAAACCTCTCTGCCTTCTTTCCAATTATTGAGGGTTATTATGGGAATTCCGAGGAACAACTTGAACTGCCTCAAACCATGAGCCAAGAATAGGAATCAACCACTCAATGGGATGAATTCTAAACCAAACCCTGATATTAATTTTCTATAAATGCAGTTCAGATGCAATCAACGTTGTTTTTGTTTTTAAACAAAACCAAACCCAAGTGGGCCGGTTGAAATCTGAATCAAACCTCTATGTGCTCTAAAATTAATGGGTCAGAACAAAATTGGAAAATAAAAACTCTTTCTGAATAAAAACCCTATTTCATCAGGTTTGTTGGACCAGGATTTGTTATGTCTTTAAAAAATGGGGAAAAAAACCAACTATGGAAATAATAATTACTCATTGCAAAACATTCAGAAAATTAAGACAGTTTCAAGTTGAATATCATTTGTAATCTCACCACTGGGAGATTTCCACAAGTTTTTTCATTGCACTTTCCCTCCTTTTTACTCATGTAATAATAAATATTTAATCACCTCCTTTATAAAAGAATATTTCATGGAAAAGTTCCATATTAATATTTAGACAGCCACATCATTATTTTTAATGGTTGCAAAGTATTCATTGGCTATATCTGGTTCCTTTCCCTCATTCTCTATTGGTAGTTAGGTTACTTCCATTATTTTACTTATACAAATAATGCTTCAATCAATAGCTTTGCACATGAATATTTGTACTCTGATCTGATTTAAAAATTTTTTAAAAATATGTTTCTTATTGATTTCAGAGAGAAAGAGAGAGAGGGGAGAGAGAGAGAAACATCAACGATGAGAGAGAATCATTGACTAGCTGTCTCCTGTAAGACCCTCACTGGGGATCAAGCCCACAACCTGGGCATGTGCCCTGACCGGGCATCAAACCATGACTGCCTGGTTCATGGGTTGATGCTCAACCACTGAGCCACACCAGTCAGGTGTGAGCTGGTTTTTTGGATAAATTATTAGTGTTTCTAAGTCAAAGATTATACATATTTTTTTTACTTCTCATACATATTTCCAGATTTACCCCAAAAGGTCATAACAATGTTCACTTCCACCCTCTGTGGATAGAAATGCTGATTTCCCCATCTGCTGGCTACCACTGACATGCCGGATGTGTTTGTCACTCTATCTGTCCTTCCAGAACTCCACAGGGAACCATCCCACCCACAACCGAAGAGTGACTAACTGTCCCAGCTTGCCCAGAACTGAGGAGGGTCTTGGGATGTGAGGCTTTTAGTTTTAAAACCTGGAAAGTCCCGGGAAGACTGGGGTGAGTAAGTAGGCCCCTTGAAGCCACACGACCCCTGAGAGCTGTCAGCCTGGGTTTTTATGACTGCCCCCACGGGAGGGTCTGGCTACAGTTGATTGAATCAGGGTGAAGGATGGCTGATCATCTGGCATGAAGAGGTGATCTGAGCCAAAAAGGTTTCTTCTTTGGGGATTTGCTTTGGGAACCAGGGAAGAATTTATTGTGAACCAAAGGGTTCAGGTAGCCGAGCACCAGCCAGAGTAACATGGGAGAGAAAGCTGGGATTAAGGAAGAGCACTGGTTGTAAGAGGCAGAGAGAGGAGCAGAGTAATGGTGTTGTGTTGATGGAGAAGCAAGCAAGATTCTCCAACGTCCTTTACCTTCCCAAGGCCTTTCTTGTTCTCCTTCTCTGATTCCTGGGCAACTGTCCTCAGAACGGCTCATGCCCTCTCCCTCTCGTTAACTCACCATCACTTGAAGGAATCTCAGTTCCCTGTAAGCCGAGGCCTGTTCAGCACTCCTGGTATCATCACCCATCATATTTCCGTCTTTGCCAACCAACCTGATCAGCCAAAATGGACTCCTCATCTAATTCTCTTAAAACATGCATATATTGAATAAGACCAACTTTTGAACATCTTCTTGCAAGTGCATGCTTCCAGGGTTCAGTCTGTGGCCAGGAACAGGTGAAGAGGGAAGTAGAGGACCCTTGGGTGGGGGGTTCAAGGTCTGGCATTCAGCGTGGCAAACTGCTTCCCCTTGCCAGCCCTGACTTGGGCTTGGCAACTGACCGTGGTCCTCTGGGCTCTCCTGCCCAGGCTTTGTAACCCCAGTCTGACGACCTCGCCCAGGTTAAAAGCATCTCTGTGGCTGAGCAGGAAGGACTTCACGCTGACCCTCCAATCATAGCTGCCTCTGCACTTGCTCCTCCCTCTGCCGGGAGCATCTTTAGTTATTCCACGCCAGAGGCTTCTTCCCATTCCTGCTTCTGTTCACAGATCAGCTCTTCCAAGAAGCCCACCCTGACTGTCCCATTTGATGTGGCTTCCTCCTCCCTACCTCCCTGTGCACCCTCCGTAGCATTACTGTTGGATCATTCCACACAGAACTTCAGTTTCACAGCATATCATTAACTTTTATTATGTCTCCCCTACTAGCCATTAGCTCCGTGGGATTTGTCTAGTTTGTTTGACTCTCTGCGTTCCTGTGTCTAAGTCAATGTCTTACAGGTGAGCAGGCACTACCTGATTGAGCTAATGAAGGAAGGAAGGAAAGAAAATCCCCTGCAGCAAAGGTGGGCTGGCTCCCTCATCATGGTCAGCCTGAGAGGGGTAGCTGACAAGTTCCCTAGCTTACAGGACCATGTGATTTGGGGTCCAGATGTATTTCCCAGGACATCTGATGTGACTTGTCAGCTTCAAACCTTCCAGGGCTCCCCAATGCACTTGGAACAACGAGGCCTGCAGGGGTTGACCTCTGCTGATCTTTCTAATGTCATCTCCTTCCCTTTGTCTCTTTCTCTCTCTGTTTCTTTCAGTCCTGCTGGTCTTCTTTGAGTCAAGGTCTGTCCTGACTCTTGGCCTTTGCATATACTGTTCCATCTGCTCAGAATGTCCTTTCCTTGTTTTACCTTCAGCCTAGAGGAGCTTCTTGTGACCTTCAGGGCAAAGTGGCCTCCCCGGACTTGGCCTCCATCACTTCCATCTCCTCACCTCCTTCAGCACATGTGGCCACTGCTTTATGTCCTTATTCACTGGCTCATTTGCTTTTGTATTATGATGTTCCCTTGCCCCCTGTCCCATGAATTTTAAGTTTCATGAGTTTTTGGTCTATCGCAGTACCCACTAAACCCATACCAGAGGCTTGGTAAATATTTATCCAATGGGTGAATGAATGAATGAATGAGCTACTTTAAAATCAAAGCCAGCCACTGCAATAGACCATCTTCAACTATTAATTGACTATAGGTCAATAATTATGCACATCAAGTTAACTTGTTCAGTCACAGATAATTTCTGCACTTAAATTATCTTCAAAAGTACACTGGAAAGTCACATGCTCAAGATTAAACATTGTTACTTTAAAACATTGTAGTGACATGTATATACATAAATTTTTAAAAATATATTGATTTCAGAGAGGAAGGGAGAGAGAGAGAGAAATATTGGTTATGAGAGAGAATCATTGATCGGCTGCCCCCCTACTGGGGATCAAATCCACAATCTGGGCATGTGCCCTTGACTGGAATAGAATCCAGGACCCTTCAGTCCACAGGTTGATCTTCTATCCACTGAGCCAGAACAGCTAGGATGTATATACAAAAATTTTACCATTTTAACCATTTTAGGTGTACAGTTCAGTGGCATTAAACACATTCACATTGTTGCACAAGCATCGTCAGCATTTATTTTCAGGGTTTTCTTTATCTCCCCAAACTGAAGCTCTCTACTTACTCATTAAGTACTAATTCCCCATTCCCTCTCCTACTGTTACTTATGGCCCACTCCTTAGGTCCCAGGCACTGTTCTAAGAAACTTACATGCATTAACTCATTTACACAGATCCAACGCTACGAGAGAGGTAACTATCTCCACTTTACACAGTGAAGGAAGAAATGAAGAAGTAAATGCAGGATAAGTCACTTGCCAATGACATAGAGCTAGGAGCACATAGCCGACAGTGAAATCGGCCAGACCCAACCCCTGAGCCCACCATGCAAGACCTTCATAGTCAAGGTTGGATTCATCTCAGACCCAACAAGAGGAAAGACCCCCTGTGAGGTCCCTTGAGGCTCCTAGGCACATGAGTGCTGGAAGCCCTGAGCCTTTGGGAGATCAGTTCTTGACATCATCCATCCCTCCCAGATCAGATGACCAGGACCCCAGCAGAGGAGCTCAGGGGCAGCTAGACCACCCCAGGCAGTGACGGCTCTGTGTGAGGTTAGAGCCTTCCTGAGAGCTGTCCGCTAAACATGCTGGGATGGAGTGGGACCAGGTCTGGCAGTCACAGCCTCTGAGGTGGCTCTTTGTTCTGAGGGTGGTGATAGGGGGTTAAGGGGAGTGTCAGACTTGGGCAAGTGAAGGGCTGGGGCCAAGGAAGCAATTGGAAAGACAACTTCTTGGCAGAGATGGCTCACCCTGCACTTGAACACAGCCACCTCTGAGCCGTCTCCAACATACAAGAATAGTCAAGGTGGAGAGCGGGGACAGACGTGAAGGATTCTTGGCTGTGGAGATGGTTTTTTTGGAAGCTGTGTGACAAGGCCTGTCAAACAACTTCCACTGGGGATCTGACTTGAAATTTAAGCCTTGGTCTCAGTTGCTGTGTAGAGGCCTGTATGGCCTTGCCCCTTTGGTGGCCTCATTGTCAGCCTCGCATGGAAATGTGTGTGTTTTTGTAAGTTCAAAACATCTAATAATGAGGCTCTCTGTGGCTATTTCAGACATGATCCCTCCAAGCCCAGAGAGAGATCTGAGATGACTAGCTTGTACTATTTCCTTGGCCTTCGCAGAATTAGACTCAAAGGTTAGTTTACACAGATGGGATGGCGCTCCCAGCTAGGGCAGGGTGGAGTGGGAAGTGATGGGTACTGCACTGCTCCCTGTCTAGCTAGTAGGCAATCTTGATGCAGGGTGTGCAGGCTGGAGAGTCCACACTCTTGTCACCCACCTGCTTCCACATCTCCTTTCTGAAATGTCCTTGCTATCCTGCCCTCACCATCAGAAATTCCCCACTAAATAAGTCAATCATGGCTGACCCAAAGGCGGCCAAGCATACTCAGAGGCAAGATCAAAGGACTGAAAACACAAAGAAAAGGCAGACAATATAAATAGATACACAAGTGATCCATGTGCTGGTGTCATCACTCACACACTGTGCAATGTCTAATTCATATGCTCAAGAAAATAGAAGAAAAGATAAAGAATTTCTACAGAGAAATGAAATTGACAAAAAACAAACTGGAAATCTGAGAAGTGAAATGTGAAGTAATATTTTAACTACCCAAAGAATAGGCTTAACATCGGATTAGACACAGCTGAAGAAAGGATTAGTAAAGAGGAAGCTAGGTGAATAAAATACTTGTGTGATTATATCATGCTCTTACTCAGAGATCTCCTATGACTCCTCATTACTTACCTGATGTCATCCAGGATTCCTAGAGTACTTCCTAGTCTTATTTCTTTCCTACCTTCACCCTGTGCTTCACCTACATAGAATTAAACTCTGTGTCCCCAAACACGTGCATATTTTTACTTCTATGTCTGCTCTATCTCCAAGGAAACTTTCCCTACATTTCTGTTTGGTGAAATCATCCTTATCTTTCAAGGACGAGCTCAAATGTTACCTTTTCTGAGAAGCCTTCTCCAGGCTTCTCCATGTTCTTCCCTCATCTCCTCTGAGGGAAACATTCTTCCAAAACCAGTCCTTAACACCATGTATTAAAATGACCAGTATGTCTACTTTTCCTTCTAGAATAAGACTTCACAAAAGCCAAAGCACAGGAGTTACTCATCTTTTTAAAAAATATATTTTTATTGATTTCAGAGAGGAAGAGAGAAGGAGAGAGAGATAGAAACATCAATGATGACAGAGAATCATTGACTGGCTGCTTCCTGCATGCCCCCCACTGGGGATTGAGCCTGCAACCCGGGCATGTGCCCTTGACCAGAATCGAACCTGGGACCCTTCAGTCCACAGGCTGACACTGTATCCACTGAGCCAAACCGGCCAGGGCTGTTATTCATTTTTTTTAAAAAAAATCTAATTTCCTAGCATAATATTAGCCTGGTACATAGGTGGTGTTAATTATAAAAAATAATGCAAGAACCAAATTATTTTAGGACCCTACAGATGATTACCTTACTAATCTTGAATAAATCAATCCCAGTAAAACTGTGACTTGATGTTTAATATTTTTACTTGTTCATTTGTTCATTCTCCTTCCCCTGGTCCCCAGAATTTTGGCTCCATAAGGACAGAGAGTTTCCTTTTTTTCTGTTCTGTTTACTATTGTATTTCAAATGACCAGCAGATAGTAGGTGCTCAAGAAATGTGTTTGAATGAGGAAAATACTCCTTCTAACACCAGGGATAGCAAGGAGGGCAGACGGGACCAGCTATCCATCCAGCCTGGGCATGGGATTCCACTGAAGACTGAGCACAGACTGGGCTCCAGGAGGTCGGTGGGCCCAAGAGGAGAGGGGAGAAGGCTTTCAAGAGACATCTTCCGGAGTCCAGCCTTCTCTGTTTAAGACCTCGTTCTGGCTAGTACCTGCCAGATGTGCTTTTTGTGAGACTAGATTAAGACCCTGAGCACAGACATAGAACATTGCTTTCATTCTCCTATTGTTGCCTTTATCATATTATTTGACCTGGCTCCTCCCTGGGTTGGACTTCTGGTTTGGTCATAGATTTTCCTGTTCCTTCTAAGGCCTTTGGGTGGACCAGCTTCACCCTTTTCCTCAAGCACCTAATAAGCGCTAGTAGTTTGTATCTCTTCTCATTAAACTTTGCCCCATGCCCATGAGGTTGATATGATTGGTGCTGGTTACAGATGAGGAACCAGAGGCTCAGAGCTGTTACGAGGCTCTCCCAAGCATCTCCACAAAGTGAGAGGAATGAGGATCGGAACTTAGGTCTATGTTGTTATCCAAAGCTCACTGACCCAGCCTGCCTTGCCCAAGGCCACATACCTAGAAGAATCTAGGTCTTCTGGGCCTCAATCTGATACAATTGTAATTGAACTAGTCATTAATAACAGGAAAGGAGCAAAAGGGAAGTTCAAATATTACAGGCATGTCATTTGGGCAGCTTCACCAGGAAGCTAAAGCTTCACATTCCCCAGGGAGCCACAGGTCTATTCCCCACAGATCCCTGGGGGAGGGACTGAGATGAATGTTTGCCCAGTCAAGTAAGGGGGACTAGAGAAGGTACTTGCTTGTCAATCACACCTGGGAACAGGTCATTGACCAGAACGGGCATGGCCAGTGCAAGGGCACAAAATGCGGGATATGTGATCCCCGAAACAAAGGAGTTCGCTCTCTTGTGCTCTTGGTTGTCTTGGGACTCTTGTTGCAGGGGGTGCACTACAGTCGCCCACATGGTCCATGGCCATGTGGACCCCACGCACAATGGACTAATGGATTGCAACTAGCCTGACGCTGAACTGGGTCCAGCTGCCACATGGCACGGAAACTCTGGACATTGGCTCTGCTTTTAGCTCTACTGAAACCCCAGCTACACTCCTTCCATGACTGCAACGGGCCTTCAAAGACAGAGATGCAATTCCATGCAAATGAAAATCACTCACTCTTCTGTGTAAGTCTCAGAAAATTCTTTTTCTCAAGATAATAAGGACGGCAGCCCCAGCACTCAGTGGGGAAAGGGACACCTCATTTCCCCAATAACAGAAAAGCAAACCAGACTGGACCCCACACAAGGGTTAAAGCCTGGAAGACAGCTCCTCTCTGCTCTCTCCCGCGTGCAGCCTCCAAACCAGCACTCAGAGGGCCCGACAGCAGAGGAAACCAGCTGACCGGGGACCCTGGAGGAAACCCTCTCCCTAACCTGGGAGTTTTAGAATTCACTGCCCACACTGTCTCCTGTATTGGTACTTGTCTGGATTTTTTTGCTCCTCTTTCTCTGCCCTACATTGCTTCTGCTACTTGGGACACCCTGTCCTCAGCACAGAAGCCGCCTCAGGCTCCAGAAGATGCTGGGGAAGTACACAGACCAGATGTTGCTCCGGAGTTTGCGCCTAGAGCCCAAATTCTCCTTCCCTGTTACAAAACCTGTCTCTCCCCGCCTCTCTGCGTTTTGCCTGCATTCTGTGGTTTCGTTTGTCCTTTGTACCCTCTCTGGTCCCACCCCATGCAACTCAGACTGCAGCTTGGGGACACCCAGGGCGATATGCAGAAGGTGACAAAGCAAAACTGAGGAGCCCCATGTACTCACTGCTGCCTTGGAATTTATCCTGGGGCCACCACCCCTAGCCAGGGACTTAAGGGGTGGTCCACAGCCCCGTGTAGCCCCAAACCAAGGGCACCCCCAAGACTCTAGCCTTCCTCCACCTCCCGTCTCCCCTCTGTCTCTGGTGTAACAGTGCACTGGTCATGGCAGACTGGAATATTGTGGGTGCACTGTGCTAGGAGAAGAGGACTACAGGGGTGGATGCCAGCTGAGGCTGCGGCCTGGGGCATAGAGTTCTGCCTCCTGGCCTCTGCCCCCTGTGAGTTCCCCACCAAGGTGTCCCTAAAGACCCTGTGGCTGTGTGCTGAGGAGTGGGGGGGGGGGGGGCAGCACAGAAAGCCTGGACACCGAGAAAGCTGCTGCAGGGCCCCACCCCCACTCTCCCTGCTCATCGCTCTGGGCTAGAACCACAAGGCTGCTGTGCCAGAGAGTTCTGCAGCCATCTCGCTTGGGGTAGACGTTATAAACAGACATGGAGACTGAAGTACCACAAATTTTTTTAGCCTAATGCTTGTCACTAATATTATGTTTCTCTTGCAAACACAACTGCTATGTTTTGATTCATGCAAAATGCTGCTACTTGTCATCAAGGCTTCTTCCACAGGGATAGCTAATAGGAAAAGGCCTCAGGTGTACACATGCGCAGAAGAATGTTACCTAATCTTCGAAATTGACTAGAAACAGAATTTGAACTGAAGGCCCAGATATTAAATGACATCCAGCCAGATTAACAGGGAATGCTCATTCCTTGAGAAGTGGTCTTACACCGCCAAGCTTCTTAAGAGACCAAGGCTATCTAATCTAATAAAAGAGTAATATGCAAATTAACCCTCACTAAAGCCATGCCCACCAGCCAAGCCACGCCCGCCAGCCAATCAGAGCCACGATATGCAAATTAACCCAGCCAAGATGGTGGCGAGCAGCCACAGAGCTAGTGCAAACACGAGGCCAGTGATGGAGGAAACTGCCCGCCTAAGCAGGCTGTGGCCTCCACTCAAGACAACAAATTTCAATTATAGAAGATAAATAAACCCCAGAAACATGCTTCCAGCCAGCCTCGCTGGGACCTTGGGTCAATAGGAGCTGTGGGCAGCCTGCAAACAGCCATCAGCCCCTCACCCAGGCTGGCCAAGCACACCAGCAGATGGATATCCCCAGAGGGTCCCAGACTGCAAGAGGGCACAGGCCATGCTGAGGGACCCACCTGAGTGCACAAATTTTTGTGCACCAGGCCCCTAGTCCTATATAATAAAAGCCTAATATGCAAATTGACCAAATGAAAGAACGACCAGTTGCTATGATGTGCATTGACCACCAGGGGGCAGACGCCCAATGCAGGAACTGCCCCCTGATGGTCAGTGCACTCCCACAGGAGGAGCACTGCTTAGCCAGAAGCTGGGCTCACAGCTGGTGAGTACAGCGGCGGTGGCGGAAGCTTCTCACGCCTCCATGGCAGTGCTAAGGAGCAGCGAACTTAGTGGCAAGGAGCAGTGAACAGGCGGGCAGTAAGGAGTAAGAACTCCTGGACTTTGAGAGGGCACAGGCTGGGCTGAGGCTCCCTGTCTCTCTGCGCCCCCCTCCACCAAGTGCATGAATTTCATACCCTGGGCCTCTAGTCAAAAATATAAAAGGCAGCAACAGGGTGCTAGCTTAACTAATAGAGGCAAATTAAAAGTACCAGACTTTTTCTAGCTGAAACAGACAGAGGGATGAAGACATCCATTAAGGTCTCAGGCCTTCAGAATCTTCCGTGTGGAGTTAAAGGTCCCACGTATGGACAACTGTTTCGGGAAGGGTCTCTATCTTGGGTGTGGGAAGGGACTCTGGACTGTGGGTGAATGACGATTCCCCAGTGGCTTAGGTTGGACAGCCATGGGATGCCCTGGTGGGTAAGGTGGCATATGCCCCTTGGATTCTGATCTATGCAGCTATGGAGCAGAGATGGTACCCATGCCTCCCTCAGCTATTGGACCTCCTCCTTAAAAGGGGATGAAAGGTTGTTTATTTTAGGTTCTTCTACCTGACATAAGTAATAATGCAATTTCCATTTCTCCAAGTGTCTACTCTGTCAAGACATTTTATTCTGGGTTTTTCAAAAAAGGGACTATCTGTCTCTGAAATGCTAATCCCTGGTCTCCAAGAACTCTTAAAAAAAAATACACACACACACACACACACTAGTGGCCTAGTGCACGAAATTTGTGCACATTAAAAGGGGATTAATTAGAGGAAATATTTTAATATTGCTATTTGCCCTTACTCTATAATAGAAGTGTCAGAGATTAAGGAAAATTAGTAAAATGTATATGAAAATCTTCCTCCTGTCAGAGTCTGGGGTGCACTATGGAACCCAGAGTCAAGTCTTCAACCACCCACATGCACCTCAAAATCGCTCGAGACCCAAACCTGGATGGTCCCCCTTCATTGGGCTAGATCCAGACCCGGCCCGTCCCACCCTGTCAAGCCCTGCCAGGTGGGGGAGTGCAACCTCAGGTGGCCTGGGTGCCAGGGCAGGGGGGCACGGCCTGAGGTCCCCCATCAAACCCAGCTGGGTGGAGGGAGTGGCCTGTGAGCCCCCAGCCTGGTGCCGGGGCAGGGGGCACAGCCTGAGGTCCCCTGGCCTGGTGCTGGGGTGGGGGGCATGGTCTGAGGTCCCCTAGCCCAGCACCAGGGTGGAGGGCACACCTTGAGGGCTCCCGTCAAGTCCTGCTGGGTTGGGGGGCACAGCCTCAGGTCCCCTGGCCTGGGGTCAGGGCGGGGAGGCATAGCCTGAGGTCCCCCGGCCTGGCACCAGGGAAGAGGGTACAGCCTGAATTCCTTTGGCCTGGTGCCAGGGCGGGGGGAGCAGCCTGAGGTTTCCTGTCAAGCCCTGCGGGTGGAAGGCATGACCTGAGGTACCCTGTCAAGCCCCATACAGGAGGTAGGTGGGCACGCAGCCTCAGGTCCCTGCTGATTGCTCCGTAAGGCTCATTATGGGAACTTAGCCTCAGCTGTGGGTGCAAATTGATGGGAGTGATGGTCAATTTGCATATTCCTTCTTTATTATATAGGATATCCTATCTAATAAAAGAGTAATATGCAAATTAGGTATCACTTCATCACAAAGATGGCCACCCCCATAGCCACAAGATGGCGGTGCTCAGTTCAGCACAGCCCCACCACTGAAGTGGTCAGGCCTGTTAGCCAGGCAGGTGGCAGGGGAGGCAGGGCGCCTGAGGGGTGGAACAGGCGATCAGAGGGGGCTGAGGGTCTCCTGCTCAGGCCAGAGGCCTTTGCCAGAGGTTTCAGGCATGGCCAAGGGCAGAGCTGGTGATCGGAGGGGGCAGGGGCAGAGCTGGTGATCAGAGGGGTATGAGGGTGCCCTACCCAGGCGTAAGGCCTGGGCCAGAGGCCTCAGGCCTGGGCAGGGGCAAGGCCAGAGATTGCAGGGGCCTGAGATCTGCAGAGCCAGCGATTGGAGTGGCAGGGGCAGAGCCTGTGATCATGGGGTCTGGGCACCAGTGGAGCTGGCAAAGCAGGGGTCTGGGGGTCCCCTGCCCAGGCCTGCAGACTTGGCCAGAGGCTCAAGGGTGGAGACAGCAATGGCAGGAGCCTGGGGATCTCCTGCCCAGGTCTGTAGCCTTGGCCAGAGGCTGCAGTGGGATAGGGGTAGAGCTGGCAATCTCAGGACCTGGGCAGGGGCAGAGCCGGAGATCGGAGTGGCAGGGGCGGAGCCTGCAATCACAGGGTGTGGGTGAAGTCGGCAATGCAGGGTTCTGGGATTCCTCTGCCCAGGCCTGTAGCCTTGGCCACAGGCTGCAGTGGAGCAAGGGTGGAGCTGGCTATGGCAGGGGGTAGGATCAGAGCCAGTGATTGCAGAGGCCTGGGCTCTGTGAAGCTGGCAATTGGAAGGGCTTGGGGGTCTTCTGCCCAGGCCTGCAGCCTCAGGCAGAGACTGCAGCCCTGGGCAAGGGCAGAGCCATTGATCACAGGGACCTGGGGGTCCCTTGCCCAGGCCTGCATCCTCGGCCAGAGGTTACATGCCTGGGCAGGGGTGGAGCTTGGGATTGGAGGGGCAGGGGTGGAGCCAGTGATAGGAGTGAACTACAGAGAAAACATCTTTTCTGGCTCATTGGCTAAGCTCCCAGTATGCCACTGTAACTTGAGTAATAAGAATCCAAAAAGATGATCTAGGATTTTTCCATCACATTCCTGGAGAAAAAAAATGAAGGTCCACTGCTGGAGGTCTAAGAAATGTCATATCCTGCCCTAGTCGGTTTGGCTCAGTGCATAATGCCTCAGCCTGCTGACTGCAGGGTTTGGGTTCAATTCTGACCAAGGGCATGTACTTAGGTTGCAGGTTCCTCCCTGGCTAGGGTCTAGGTCAGGGCTCATGCAGGAGGCAACCAATCAAAGTGTTCCTCTCACTTTGATGTTTCTCTTAGTCTTTCCATTTCTCTTCCATATTTTCTAAAATCAATGGAAACATATCCTCAGGTGAGGATAAAAAAGAAAGAAATGTCACATCCTATAAAAGACACATCTTGAAAATGCCTAAAGAAAGTTGTCATTTTTTCATGGTAAAGGGTCTGTGTTGATGAAAACACCTTGGTGGCTGCGGTGACTGGCAGTGGCTACGGCGACTGGCAGTGGCTGCGGCAGTGGGGTGATGGGGCTGGTGGCTTCCCCTGATTAGCCTGGTTGCCTCCCACAAAGGGAGGCCAGACTGCGGCTTAGGCCCGCTCCGCAAGGGGATCAGGGAGCAGGCCTAAGCTGTCACTAGGACACCCCCTGAGGCTGTCAATATGGGAGAGGGGGCAGGCTGGGCTGAGGACCCTCCTCCAGTGCATGAATTTCATGCACCTGGCCCCTAGTGTGTGTGTGTGTGTGTGTACATATGTGTGTGTGTGTATGTGTTATTGATTTCAGAGAGGAAGGGAGAAGGAGGTAGAAACATCAATGATGAGAATCATTGATCATCTGCCTTCTGCATGCCCCACACTGGGTATTGAGCCTGCAACCTGGGCATGTGCCCTGACCAGGAATCGCACTGTGACCTCCTGGGTCATAGGTTAATGCTCAACCACTGAACTCGCAGGCCAGGCTCCAAGGACTCTTATCTGAGACATCTGTTGGAGAGCAAATTCTGAGAAACAGATCTTATCTAAGCCTAAGCTATCTAAGTCAATCAGTTTAATTCAGTTCACTGAGGAGTTGCTAAACTAGTAAGCTTTGCTGTATAACTGCCTGCATGGAAGTATGTCTCTTAAAGCAGTGGTCACCAACTGGTGGTCCACAGACCACTGGTGCTCTGTGAGGTCCAAAAGGTTGGCAACCTCTGTATTAAAGTGTTAACATCTTTGCCAGTAAAGAAGCCTGTGTTTCTAAAAGTTACAGAGTGTGTTTGCCAATCTAGGGAATGCTAATTACTTACTTTTAGCTTTTTCTCCTTATCTTATCCCTCTAGAATTTGGCAGTTCTTAATAAGTGAATTATGGTACTATATTACTTTATACAAACCCAATAACACTAGTTCCAAACTATGTGGTCTTATTAACCAAGACTTTGATTGGAATGTCATGTCTAGGGAAGACACACCTGGGTTCTGGATGTTACCAGAAATCCTTAAGGAACTGAGATTGACTCTCAAAGCTCATCAAAGCCAATCAAAAGTAACTTGCAGAAATGGCTAATACCTCACTTAGTCATATGGTTTATGGCAGTCTTTCCAGGTAAGGAAGAATGGTAGCTTTCCTGAAAGATGACAAGAAAGAAACCTCAAGACACTTCTGGGGACCTCAAGGACAAGGACTTGTGGAGTTGACCCAAACCTACAGGTATTCCAGGGAAAGCCTAATGGCAACTATGGCTTTTTTTCTCTGCCTGGAGGGGCTGACTGTTCACTTAAGCTCCATCTAAAGATCCCTTGTGAAAATTCCAGCAAAGCAGGTTTGAAAGACCCTGTGTGATCAGTTTTGTCAACTGCTACCCTTATTGTATTTATGCAAATAATCAGGCCAAACTAAAACTGGACTTAATACAGTCTCTGAAAATGAGGGTAATCTTAGGGAGAAAAATTATGTTTCAGTAAAAATCGCCATGTCCAATTGTGGATATTGAACTCCAGTGCAGTTAACTGCCTTCAAAGTTTTATTTTTAAGGCTGAGTCTGTGTATGCCTCGACACCTAACAACATCACCAAAGATGTTCTAACTGCAGACAATCTATCAGATTATCACTGTGTGATTTTATTCCAGCACAAGTCTTGCCTCTGGAAGTCTTCTCATCTGTTTTCTGATTTGCTATGTGCATTAACCCTGTTGTTTTTCCCTCTTCTATTTTCATAGAATGTATGCCTGTGTCCTTGTTTGCTCGATTGCTTACTCACACAATATAGAGTAAGAAATAATCTGCTTTACCATCTCCTGAACTATGAGACTCAACGGTTTGGACTTATGATTGAGTCAATGAAGTATGGATGATGTAGCAGCTGTGCTGAAACTGCTTTCCCTTTTCTGCCCAAACGGTTCACACAGGAAAGACCCAGAGTTCCTCATGGGGAAATCTTAAAGTATTTCCTTTAGCTTATTTTGGGTTAAGTATGCAGGACTAAAGGTCTGCAGACAGGTGTGACTCATCTGCCTCCAGGAAAGCCACTCCTCCAATCTAACCCAGGACACCATAAGTTCATCTTCTCCTTTATGATAGGGGTTTTTTTACCTCTCACTAGATCTTTAGTTGTTATACGTCTCCTCATTTTTGAATTGTTCCTTTTAACTTTCTTGTCAAGTGTTTCATTTCTAGACTGTAACAAGAATGCCAACTTGTCCAATGGGTCATCCTCCGGGACATCGCCTATGTCACCTACCAGGGACACTGGACTGACCTGAACTTTGCAGAATCCCTCTTTCCTACATAAAGACTCCCCTTCCCTTTTGCTTCTCTTTCCTCGGCAAGACAAGGAGAACCCCTGAGCCTTGGGAGAGGCAGAACTACGCCCCTCTGACAGCATGAAGCAACTATAAGCAGAGACCTTCATCCACTTCTCCTTTGTAAGAATGCAAAGAGGTTCTTTTTTTTCTCGGGGGTGAGAGGAATGATACCATTGTAATGAATGTGTTTTTCACCTACAGAGAAATGAATACTCTGTGTTCCCAAATACATGCATAGTTTTGCTTCTATGTCTGCTCTTATCTCCAGGGAACCTTTCCCTACATTTCTGTCTGGTGAAATCATCCGTTTCTTTCAAGGACGAGCTCAAATGTTACCTTCTCTGTGAAGCCTTCTCCAAGCTTCTCCATGTTCTTCCCTCATCTCCCCTTTAAAGGGAAAATTCTTCTAAAACCATTCTTAGGACCATGAATTAAAATGACTCAGTATGTCTACATCTTCTAGAATAGGACTTCACAAAAGGCAAAGCACATGTTATTCATCTTTTTAATCTTAGTTCCTAACATAATGCCTGGTACATAGGTGGTGTTAATTGCAATGAATAATGTAAGAACAAAATTATTTTAGGACCCTGCAGATGAATATCTTCTGAATCTTGAATAAACCAATCCCATAAAACTGTGACTTGATGTTTAATATTTTTACTTGTTCACTCATTCACCCTCCCTTTCCTCACCCACAGAATGTAGGCTCCAAAAGAACGGAGATTTTTCATTTTTGGTTTTGTTCATTATTGTATCTCAAATGACCAGCAGGGAGCATTCTGGTTTGGTCACAAATTTTCCTGTTCCTTCTAAGGCCTTTGGGTAGACCAGCTTCATCCTTTTCCTCAAGCATCTACTAAACACTTGTAGTTTGTGTCTCTTCTCATTTAATCCTTGCCCCATGCCCATGGGGTTGATATGATTGGTGCTGGTTACAGATGAGGAATCAGAGGCTCAGAGCTGTTACGAGGCTCTCCCAAGCATCTCCACAAAGTGAGAGGAACGAGGATTGGAACTTAGGTCTATATTGTTATCCAAAGCTCACTGACCCAGCCTGCCTTGCCAAGGCCACATACCTAGAAGAATCTAAGTCAATCTGATACAATTGTAATTAAACTAGTTATTAATAACAGGGAAGGAGCAAAAGGGAAATTCAAATATTATAGGCATGTCATTTGGGCAGCTTCACCAGGAAGCTAAAGCTTTACATTCCCCAGGGAGCCACAGGTCTATTCCCCACAGATCCCTGGGGGAAGGAATTAGATGGGGGGACACATGCCCAATAAAGTTGGGGGACTAGGGAATGTACTTGCCTGTCAATCACACCTGGGAACAGGTCATTGGCCAGAATGGGCATGGCCACTGCAAGGGCTCAAAAAACAAGAGTTTACTCTCTTGGTTGCTCTCGGTTCCTCTTCTGTTCTTGGCTCTCCTGGGACTCGTGTTGCAGGGGGCACTATCTTGGCTCCCCTACATTCACCCACATGGTCCATAGCCATGTGGACCCCACACACAATGGACTAATGGACTGCAAGTAGCCTGACGTTGAACTGGACAGGTTGCCATATGGAATGGAAACTGGCTTTGCTTTTAGTTCTACTGAAACCCCAGCTACACTTCTTCTATGACAGGAATGGGCCTTTAAAGACACAGAGATGCCATTCCATGTGAATGAAAATCAGTCACTTTCCCATGTGAACCTCAGAAAATTCATTTTCTCGAGATACCGTTAAGGACTGCAGCCCCAGCACTCAGTGGGGAAAGGGACCCCCTCAATTTCCCTGATAACCAACCTAGTGTTATTTTCACTACAAGATGGACAACAACATCAGGATTCTCAGTGATCACTACCAGTGTGTTCACTTGGAAGCTGAGAAGACTGAGATCTACAGTCCTTAAACCAGGTCTATGGCCTCAAAGCCACTGGCCTTCCCACCATGCCATCCCACACCTGGCACCTCAGTCGCCTTCAGAACAAGGAAGGTATTGTTTTTATTTGTAGGTGTTGCCCAACTTGGCTCCCAGGCCTAGAAAGAAAAGAACTCAGCATAACTGGAAGGCCCATGGCTCAGAAGCCCTTCTCTCCCAGGCCCCTTTCAACCACTTCTGTGGACTCTGATTTTTGCCTCCACTCCCACCTCTCAACCCCCTTTCCTCTGCTGCCGAGACAGCTCTGTGGCTCCAGTGAGAGGGGACGAGAAAGGCTCCACAGTGCAGACATCCACATCCAGCTTCTTGGGGGCCTTCCTTCGCCTCCTGGGCTCTCAGAGCTGAGGCCAAAGCCAGAGAATCTGTTTCTCATTAGATGTACTTTTGCTGTGAAATGAAAGTGCTCTTTGAACCTGTGGGAGCAGGAAAGCCATTTGCACCCCTGAGAGGACAGGGGGACAAGGCCTTGCCAGCACATTCCTTCAGTTCCTTTTATCTCCTGGGCAAAGCTCTCTGCAGGCCACTGCTGCTGCCTATCCCTGGTGCAGCCATGAGGGAAGGTGGTGTGTGGGGTGAGCAGGAGAGGAAGGAGGGGATCATGCCTCTCTCTCTTCTCTATTGGGGTAGGAGAGGCAAACTCCCACTGGGATTGTCTGCCCCTTTTCCCTGTCATCATCTTCTTCATGAGATCTCCTTTGTACTGAGTGACTTCAGTAAAATCTCCAGAAGTCATTCATCTTGTTGGTCCATCTATCATCCCTCCCTCCTTCCTTTCTTCCCTCCCTCCTGCCTCCCTCCCTTCCAATGGGAACTTAAGTGCAGAGTCAGAACCAGGAGGGTCCCTGGATATAACCTTTCTCCTTCCCCTTCGGTTCACTGATGGGGAAACTGAAGCCCAAAGAGTTAACTTGTTCCAGGTCACACAGCACATTCATGGATTCACTTGACAAACATTTATCGAGCACTTTCACCTGCTAGATCCCCACGCCCAGTCCCACTGGAGGTTCCCTGTGGATACAGCTGTGAAGTAGCCTTCAAGATCATTCTAGTGATGGGAGCAGACGGCAAATGAGTGAACAAATACAGAAACATGATAGTGTCGGATGATGGTAAATGCTCTAAAGAAACCAACAGAGGTATGTCTCTGAGCGGAGTGGCTGGGGAACAAGGACCGCATTTAAATGAGATGGTTGGGGAAGTCTCTCTGAGAAGGTTGCATTTGAGTTTAAAGGGCCAGGCTCAGGAACATGTGAGCATAGAGCATTCCAGGCAGCGGGACCAATGGTGCAAAGGTCCTGAGGTGGGATCGAGCTTGGCTTGTTTGGAAACAGAAAGAAGGCCATTGTGGCAGGAGCAAGAAGAGGAAGAGTGGGATAGGATGAGGGCAAATAGTTAAGTACTTCCGAAAGGGACTAGAAATCGTGTAAGGAGTTTAACCTCTGTCCAACAGGAAGTCATGGGGGTTCAAAACAGGGTTGACACAAAGGGCTTTGTGTATTGAGAAGGATCCCTTTGGCTGTGACTTCAGGGAAGCACGGGGGCAGGGTGCACATGGTGAGGCTGGTAGGAGGCTACTGGGAGTAGAAGTATAAGTACAAGATGGTGGTGACTCCCTCCGTCTCTCCCCCGGCCCATGGTGGTGGTAGCCAGGTAGACAGCGAGAGTAGAATTCAGAAGCATGTGGGGGATAGAGACAAGGAGTTGACATAATCTTGGGACAGAAGGTTTTTGCCTGAGTAACCTGGGTAGACGGTCCTGGCCCGCACTGAGACGGGGAAGACTGGGGGGAGCAGGTTTCAAGGGTTCTGTTTGGGAGGATTAAACTGGACACTGGGTACTCAGGCAGTGCCAAGAAGGCAGATGGACAGAAATCTTCAGTGAGTGACCAAGGCTGGCCATACAGGTGTCCATACGCAGACACCTGTACACAGACTCACAGGGGGCGGGGAGGCACCTGTCCTCACAGGCCGTCCATTCTGACAAGAGCCTGTTAGAAGGTATCTCCCCTCCCAGGCCAGGGAGGGGGCTTTGGAACCGTAAGGATTGCAGCTGGGTCTTCCTCTGGGAGTCCCTCCCTAGTAGAAGCAGATCTAGATAATGGTAGGGATGGAGGTGGGGGTGGATAGAGGGTGTGGAGACCAGACTTATGTGGAAATAATAATAATAATAATAATAATAATAATAATAATAATAATGGCTTCTGTTAAGAGACTAAGCATCTTGTTCCTGAGTGTTTCCATGAATAACCATCACCTCAAATACTCTACAGTCTCTTGGAGATTAACAGCCTGGGTCCAATAGCCCCATTTTATAGATGAGAAAACTGAGAATCTAAGGAATTCTGTGATACCTCCAAGATCATCCAGAGGATGGTCTAGGATCACACCTGGGCCCTCTGATACCAATTTGACTACACTCTGCTCATAGGAAGCTGTTTGCCCCCAGAAAGGTCTTATTTTGAGAAAGCTAGGAGGGTGGGCTCTGAGGCCAAACTGCCAGGGTTCAAATCCTGAGTTCACTTGCCGGTAACGTGACCATGGGCAAGTGAGTCAACCTCACTTCTGTTTCCCACCCATAAAACGGGGATAGTGGAGGACCCACTGCAGGGGCTACTATGAGTGTTAAGAGAATCGATATTTATAAAGTGCTCAGAATAGCACAGAAGGAAATTCACCTTCACACAGATGCTCCTCGACTTACGATGTTGTTTCCTGATCAACCCATCACAAGTTCAAAACAGCATACACTGAAAATGCCTTTAATACGCAAGCCTACCAAACATCACAGCCGACCTTCAACCTCTCAGAACACTTACATCCGCCTAGCCCTGGGCAGAACCATGTAACACAAAGCCGGTTTTGTAATAAAGGGTTGAACATCTCATCGAATTTATTGAGTGTCGTTTTTGCACCACCACAACGGTGAAAAGTCAAAAAAATCAAACCACCCTGAGTCAGGGACTGTCTGTGAACATGAGCAGTCTAACCCAGAGACCTGGGAGTACCTGCAACCCAGAGGGAGGACCTAACCCCCATGGAACAGCCGGGGAAACTGAGGCCCAGAGAAGGGAGGGAAGCAGCCTCCCTAGCAGGCTGGACCCATGAGTCAGGCCGCTAGAGGTACTCTCTCTGCACTCTTTGAAAGGCACCACCCCACAGACTATTTTTTTCTCCTGGAGACAGACTTCCAAGCTCTATATGCCCTTAACTCGTGTGGAATTCCTGCTCCGGGCTTGGCTCCCAGGAGGAGCCCCTCCACCCCTTTATGAAAATAGAGTGGAGTCATTTGGCAAAACCTTAACTGAGTGCTTCTAAGGAACTGGCAGGTTGAAATAGGAAACTGTTCTAAGGGAAAACCACAGAAATAGCACATCTTTCGGCTGCCCGCAGCTGCCTGCGTCCGCGGCGGAGGCCCTGGGGAGGGGAGCTGCCGGCCTTGCCACGTGAAAAGGCCACGGGAGCCCGGCCCTGCTGCTGCCTGTTGGAGGTGGCCACGTGACAGTGAATGTCACATCTCCCGGGAGTGATCTTTTCTGGTCAAAGCAAGGCGAGGTGGTCAGACAGGTGACGGGAATTAGAAACACAGAAGGCTAGCGTCAGAACAAATCTGCCCTCTTTTTTTTGCACAAGCCCCACATGTTGTGTCTGTTGAAATGCAGGCCCAGAGAGGGGAAGCAGGGGAAAACCCTAGCACCCAAATGCAATGCTCTTTAACCATACCCCTTTGCTCACTAGGGTCCATGCACCCCTCCCAGAATAGAGTAATTGTTCAGAGCAAAACACTGGGTCACAAGACCAGGGTTCAACCCAGGCTCTGCCTTTTCCTTGTTGGGCGATCTTATGCAAATTACTTACCCTCTCTGTGCCTCCATAATAATGGGGGATACTTAGACTACCTATCTAATAGGGTTGTTGGAAGGATTCAATGTGATAATCCATGTAAAACTCTTGGAATGGTTCCTGACAAAGAGTGAAAACACAATTTTTATTTTTTAATGTATGAAATGTCCAGTAAGTGCCAGTAACTTTGCCCGCAAAGGGCTCCATGCGGGAGACAGAACAGTGAGTTTTGACATATTGCTCAAAATGATATGACAGCAGGAAGTGAGGATGCCCTGACTCAGGTGAGAGGCCTGACCCCAGTGAGCGGGTAGGCACTGAGAGGAGTGGGCAGGTCAAACATGTGTGACACATCTATTAGGTGTAGAGATTAGAACCCAGGTCCAGGGGTCTCCCTCAGCTGCATCAGATGTTTTGCTCCTTTTGAGGATGATGCCGGGAGAACATGCCTTTGCTTCGTGGGAGTGGGGACACATTGCATGGGGCCATCTCCATTCCGTTACCTGCCACTTCCACTGTCTGACTGGGGGGGTGGGGGGCGCCAGGACGTCAGCGAGGCCATAAATCAGAATCTAATTATTTCTTATGAGACTTGGCACAAAATTTAGATTCTAATCTCTACATGCAAAAACTCACCTAGTGTGGTAGACAGAACAATGGCTTCCACCAAAGATGTCCACTTGTTAATCCTCAGAACCTATGAATTTGTTCTCATGTGCCCAAATAGATTTTACCGGTGTGAGTTAAAGCTCTTGAGATGGGAGCTTACCCTGGATTATCTCGGTGGGCCCAATGAAATCAAAAGGGTCCTCAGAAGAGGGAGGCAGGAGAGTCGGAGTTGGAGAAAAGATGTGATAACAGTAGAGACCGGAAAGACTTGATGAAGGGGCCATGAGCCAAGGAATGCAGGTGGCCTCTGAAGCTGGAAATGATAGGAAAGGATTCTTTCCTAGAGCCTTCAGAAGGAACCAGCCCTGTGGACCCACTGCAGACTTCTGATCTCTACAACTTCAAGGCAATAAACTTGTGTTGGTTTAAGCCACTAAGTTTGTGGTAATTTGTTACAGCAGCCAAAGGGAACCCATACCTTTAGTCAACAGTTGGTCTGACTCCACCTTCATCTGACCTTGCCCATCTCAGGCCTGCCCTTTGCTTTGTGTAGTTTGGGTTTTATTTTTAGCATCAATGGGAACAAGCACTCCTGAGCATGACACAAAGGCCCTGCTTGATCCAGGTCCTGCCTGGCACTCACCTCCTTTTCACCTCTCTTATCCCAGAACAGGGTCTTGAAGAAAACAAAAATACCTGAGGTGTGCAATGTGAACTCTCTTCTCCATCTTTATCCAGAAAGGATTCAATAAAATCTAGACTTTTCACTAATAACCCCACGTGGATGCATTTGGGGGTACTCAGAGGAATTCTGAATTCTGTGTCCATGTTTACAGCCGAGTGTCATGCCTACGAGATGTGGCATTTGCTATCACATGGCCACGTATGAGCAGCCATGATAGTAGAGTGTGTGTGTGGCACAGAACTTGGAGGAAAGCTAGGTGACAGCCGGGTTAACAGTACAATGGAGCATTCTGGTTTGGCTGTTGATGATACAGCTCATAGTTCCTTCCCCCGCCATATACACCTGCATCAACCTGCATTTTCATTTCTGGGAGCTTATGCTTTACAAGGTGGAGCTGGGAGAGGATGTATTTAGGGAAACAGAAGATGGAAAGGTACAGAATGGTGTCTGAGCTTGTCAGGTCTCTGTCTGGTTTACATCCTCAAAAGAGAGAGGACATTAGAGGCAAAACCCAATGGAACTATTAAGGGCAACTTGAGACTTGGGTCACACCAGACCTAGCCTCTTAAGAGGCCCTGTCTTCCACTCTTACCATCACCCAACCTCTTCTCAACAAAGCAGCTGGAGGAATCTTCTAAGAATGTAAATCAGATGAGGTCCCTCCCCTCCTTAAGATCCTCTGATGCTTGCATTACTCTTGGAATGAAATCCAAGCTCCTTATCATCATCTCCTGCCAGTTCTCTCTGTCCTGGTGCTTGGGCTCCTGTTCTTCCCTTTCCCTGGAAAACTCTCCCCTGTAGACCTTTGCATATTGGCTGCTTCCAGTAATGTGGGTCAGCGCTCCAACATCACTTTCTCAGCAAGCCATCTTTGACGTCACAGCTCCATTTGAATTTCCTCCAACCAGACATCAAAGGGGACTTGGTGCAGGTGGCTCCTTTGTGAGGTGACCTCAACATGCACAAGCGATAGAATCGGGAAAGCGTAAGAGAGATGGACATGCTAACAGGGTGTGTGACTGAGTTGGTTGTATCTGTGGGAAACTGCTCAATCCTGCTGGGGACCTCTGGGCATCATGTAGAACATGCCTCAGCACTGTCCCACCAAGACAGGGGAAGTGGGAGCATGTATGCCCTGGCTCTTGCCCTACTTGCCTGGGGACTAACCATGGCAAGTATCAGTGAACTCAAAGTTGTATCGGGGACATGTAGGGGGAGATCACAAGGTCTGATATACCATCCTGTCCAGCGCTCCTCCACCCAGGCACTCTTCTTTATTTTCATCATACTTCTTGTCTCTATGTGAAATGTTCTTGTTTATATATTTAGCTACCCGTTGTCAACTGTCTATTCTTCACGCCCCCAACTATAACATCAGCTATGCAAAACCAGGGACCTGTCGGATTTGTCTACCTTTCTCTCCCCAGGGCCGAGAACAGTGCCTGGTACAACGTAGACCACCAATAACATCAGGTGAGTGCATGAATGAATGAATGAATGAATGGTTTCTAGGTACAAAAGCATGGCATCGATTCAGTGGGGAGGTGACTCTAGCAGCCATGAAGGTGACAGACATAAACAAGAGGGAGGAAAAGACAGTGAGAAAGAGGTGACTGATACCCATGTGTGACTAAACCGATAGGAAGTTTTATGGGCAGGTGTGAGGCACCTTTAGGGGACCCTCCAAAATAACTGGGGATGACACAAATGGGGACTACCATGTGCTTGGAAATCAGCAAGTCTGCCATTATCCCTTTACTAAGAGGACTGATGTTTGCACAAACACTTCCTCTTTCAATAAATTAAAGTGGCCTCAAGGTTATCCCTGTAATGACATCATTCTCACTGGCTGGCAATCCAATCTACTTTCTTGAGTGGAAGAGAGGCTGGATTTATAGCATGCACTTGCTCAGTGGGCATGCAAGCATGACCCATCCTTGCTGTGCTGCAGAGGAGCTGTGTGTTGAATGTAATTGGACTTGCTTCTCTTCCACTCGATTGGTGAATGACCTTGAGCAACTGATGCCACCTTTGAGCCTCAATTTCTTTTTTTTTTTTCATGTGCAAAATGAAAGTGGGAGAAACTCCCCAACAGGGTTATGGTGAGGATTTAATGGGATATCAGCATTGCTTAACAGCCTAACCTAAATGTGGGCAGCGGTCCACAGAGTGAGCGCTTCCCATAGTTCCCCTACTGATGATAATGATGATGATGACAACGGTAAAGGTTTCCATTGTTCAGGAGGGCAGTGTGCTCAGGCTACAGGCTATATCCCAGGGTAAGTCATACTTGCCCTTCGAATCAGACCACATGAGCACCAGTGGAGATCTGGAAGTTACCTATCTACTGCCTTTGAACAGTGACACTAAGAAAAGAATAGTTATCACAACACTTACTAAGGGGACACTCTGGATATTTCCCATCCGAGGGCCTACCCCTCCTGCGAGCTGGCTGTGTCAGGAGGTCTCAGTTTGGTCCTGTCAAGCATTCACTTTGCCCCTTCCCTCTGACTCTTCTGAGACAATTGCTAAACAGTCACCTGACCGTGCTATGGCCTTCCACAAGTTTCTGCTTTCAGCGAGACAATGGGCTAGACATGCTGATTGCAGGATTTCTCATTTCAGCTGAGACTCTCAACATGAATGAAAAGTTTGGCATTCTGATCTCAGTCCCATTTTCTACCTATCTTGATGGGAGAAGATGAATTGACAATGTCTTTAAGAGTGTTCTGGTCTAAGTGCTGACTGTGTTCTCACTTCACTTTAATACAATAACTAGAGGCCCAGTGCACCG
>PVJC01014085.1:0-36954 GCA_004026665.1 Murina feae | reverse complement strand
GCGGGTGGCAGGTGATGTGTGTGGGGTGGGTGGGGTGAGATGTGTGGGTGGCAGGTTGTGCGGGTACAGGCTGGGCTTAGGGACCCCCGAGTGCACTAATTTTTGTGCACCGGGCCCCTAGTCCTATATAATAAGAGAGAAACATGCTAATTGACCCTCCGCTATGCTCAAGCCACACCAACAAGCCACGCCCACCAGCCAATCAGGAGTGAGTATGCAAATTAACCCAACTAAGATGGTGTGGCCATGGAGCTGGAGTGAGCAGGAGGCCTGGGTTGCCCCCAGTGATGAAAGAAGCCAAGCTTCCCGCCTTCCCTGGTGGCCCTGGGCTACACTCAAGGCCTCAAAGTTTCAATTATAGAAGATAAATAAATCCCAGAAAAAAAAAGAAAGAATAAAAGGAAAGGCTGGGAGCTTGGGTTGCCGGGGAGTGTGGTCAACCTGAAAATGGCCATCAGCCTTTTACCCAGACTGGCCAGGCACCCCAGTGGAACCTCCCTCACCCTCAAGAGGCTGTGGCCAGCCTACAAACAGTCATCAGCCCCCTCACCCAGGCTGGCCAGGCACCCCAGCAGGGACCTCCACCCTGAAGGAAATGTGGCCAGCCTGAAAACAGTTATTATCCCCTCCCCCAGGCTAGCCACACCCCCATGGGGTGAGGATTCCTGTTAGGGGGTTTGGCCAGCCTGCAAACAGCCATCAGCCTTCACCCAGACTGGCCAGGCACCCCAGTGGGGACCCCCAACCTGAAGGAAATGTGGCCAGCCTGAAAATGGCCCTCAGTGCCTCACAGAGGCTGGCCAGGCACCTCAGCAGGACCCCCATCCTCTTCCGGGAAACCCTTAAGGGCAAACCAACTAACCCCCCCCCCCCCCCATGCACCAGGCTTCTATCTTATATAATAAAAGGGTAATATGCAAATTGACCCTAACAGCAGAACCACTGGGAATGACTGGCCACTATGACACACACTGACCACCAGGGGACAGATGCTCAATGCAGAAGCTGCCCCCTGGCGGTCAGTGTGATCCCACAGGGGCAGCTCTGCTTAGGCACAATCCAGGCTGCCAGCTGCCAACACAGCGGTGGTGGTGGGATCCTCTCCCACCTCCTCAGCAGCACTAAGGATGTCCAACTGAAGCTTAGGCCTGCTCTCTGCTGGCAAGTGGACATTCCCCGAGGGCTCCCGGGTTGCCAGAGAGATGTCTGACTGCCAGCTTAGGCCCAATTCCCCGGGGAAGTGGGCCTAAACCAGCAGGTGGACATCCCCTGAGAGATCCCAGATTGTGAGAGGGCTGGACTGAGGGACCCCCCACCCCACAAGTGCACAAATCTTTGTGCACTGTGCCTCAAGTAAGATTATAACAGAGCTAAGAAATCCCTACCACTTAGTGACATGCAGCCATGTTAACGTTATAGTGCCATGTGTTACTCACCTGTTTGTGGTGATGCTGAAGTAAACAAATCTACTGCACTGCTAGTCACATAAAAAGTATAGCACATAAAATTATGTATAGTACAAAATACTTTCTAATTATAATGAATGACCTACTTGTATGTATTTACTATATTATATTTTTTGTCATTATTTCAGAGTTTACTCTTCATACTTATAAAAAAAGTATGCCATGTTATGCCAGTAGCAGCCTCATACATCTTGTGTTTACGGTGTCTCTTGATTGCATCATTTCCTTGTGCTTGCTTTAATATCATATTGGTTTGCAGAGTGACATGCTGTTCAGGCTTATAGCCTAGGAGCAATAGGCTACACCATATAGCCTAGGTGTGTAGTAGGCTAGACAACCCAGGTTTGTGTAAGTGCACTCTGTGATGTCCACACAATGATAAAATTTCCTGAGGATGCAGGTCTCAGAACATATCCCCATTGTCAAGCTGTGCATGACTGAGTAAAGCTGGAATCTGCACTGGGTCCATATGTTTTGGAGTAACTTCACAATATATAGGAATCCCTTCGCTGTCTCCCTTGTAGGGTAGTAGTCCACATGTGGTATAGTAATTTCCCCATACTTTCCTTGGATCAAAGTTGAGGTATTTATTCTGTAGAGAGAAAGAGAATAGGTCTGAATAGATGTATTTTGTGCCTGGATTTTCAGTGCATCCTGGATTCCAGAGGAGCACAGACCTTGGGTTCCAGGAGTGTCTTCAGAAGCTCTTCAAAACCATCCTTGTTTATAGAAGCTGTGCATGTGCTGATTACATACAGTTGTGAGGGATAGGATTTCTGTACCCAAGGAGATTATATTCCAATGTGCTATGCAGTGGTCAACAGAATGTGTTCTGAGTAAGGTTACATGGTTTCAAGTGCTGGTTCTGTTAATGCCCAGCTGAGTCACATTGGGCAAGTTGCTTATCCTCTCTGGCTTCAATATTCTCATCACTGATATGGGATAATCATACCCATCTCATAGCATTGCCAAGGGTGAAATGAGATCATACATGGTAGAGGCTTACAAAAGTGACATACATAGAAAGTGCTGAATGAATGGTTAACTATGATTATTATTAAAGAAATAAGCATCAACTAAGTGCTATAGAAGCAGAAACAAAATATTCTAAGAGCACAGGAGGAGAATCAGTGGTGACTAGATTAAAGAGAGCTTCAATGAAGAGATGACATTTAAAAAGAATAGACACTTCTGCACAGCTATTATGCTGTAGGCACTGAGCTGAGCACTTTAGAGATGTGATCTCATTTGTTCCTCACAACGCCCTGTAAAATGACTCTCCTTTGCAGAGGACACTGAGACTCAGGAAGGCTGAGTAATTTGTCCCAAGTCCCGGAGCTGGGAGGTGGCAGAGCTGGGATGCAGCTAGAAACAGAGCTGGATTCACACCGAGGTTTAAGCACACTAACGCCCATGCTCTTAATCACTATATTAGTATATCTTTCCCCTTGAGCTCATCTTGAAAGGATGTATGTGAGTTTGCTGGTTGAAGAAGGAAGCTAGGCAGAAAAGAATATCAGGCAGAGGGAAAAATATGTAAAAATACAGCGGTGAGGCAATGTATGAAAAGATTCTGGGACCATATGTATAGGGCCATTTGGGCCATGCCAAAAAGTTTGGATGTGGGCTTGTGAATAGTGGGAAGCCGTTGAAGGATTTTAAAGCTATTGAGAGAGGATTCATAGAGTAGTCCCTTTATTTGCAGGGATATGTTCTAAGATTGCCAGTAGATGCCTGAAACAGCAGATAGTGCCAAAACCTATATATACTTTGTTTTTCTTTATACATACATACCAAGGATAAAGTTTACTTTATAAATTAGGTTCAGTAAGAGGTTAACAACAATAACTAAGCATAGATCAATTGTAACAATATCTATAATAATAATAGCATAATATGCTAATTAGACTGGACATCCTTCTGGATGACCTTCTGGATGAAGCTGGGGCTATGAGGAAAGCCCGGGTCCTGGGTGCCAAAGGGAAGCCGATGCTGGCAGCTGGGGGAAGGAAGGCCTACTCTCATATGAATTTCATGCATGGGCCTCTAGCACTGCAATAAAAGCTGTGTAACTGCTCACTTGTTTCAGGTACTCACTTATATAGATTCAGTGCTTTCTGGTGCAACATGTTGTCATCAATCAGAGCATGTTTTCTGTTCATGTCTTCCACCCACAAATTTAATACCTTTTCCAACTTAACTAAGCATTTATCACACACTGTAGCTATAACTTTTGCAGTTTAAGATGCAACAGCAAAACTAGCACAGATTTCTTTTTCCTTCTTTACAATTTCATAAATAGAAGATTTTTACTTACAGTAGATCTTAGCACTTCAGCATACAATATTTTTTTGTTTTCCTTATTAAACCGAGAACATCTACTTTTCACTTAAATGAAGCACTTTACGGCTTCTCGTTGGCATATCTGAATTGCTAGCATCACTACTCTCATGCTTTGGGGCTATTCCTAAGCAAAATAAGGATATTGAACACAAGCATTGTGACTGTGGCAGTGAATCTGATAACTGAAAAGGCTATTAAGTGACTAACAGTCAGGGAGCATATATACTGTGGGTACACTGGTAAAAGGGATGATTCGTGTCCCAGGCCAGACAGAGTGGGATGGTGGGAGATTTCATCATGGTACTCAGAACAATGCAAAATTTCAAACTTATGAATTGTTTAATTCTGGAATTTTCCATTTAATATTCCCGGACTGTGGTAGACTGTGGGTAACAAATAATGAAAGGTGGAACGGAGGATAAGAAGGGGAGGCAACCGTAATCAGATTTGCATCTGAGAGAATTACCATAGACATTGGAGGATGAAGACATTAGAGGCGGAAAAGCTCTGAGAAGATCTTGGCAAGAAATCGTGAGAGCCTGAGGTTAGAGAATGGCAGAGGGATAGAGTGGAAACAACAGATTTGAGAGGAGTTTCAGTGGTAGATTAAACAGGGCCTGATAACTGACTGCCTGCATGAGGGAGAGGGAAGCTGAGGCTGACTATCTCAGCCTCTATCTCAGTTGCTGGTAATTGAAATTAATGGAGATGGTGAACACAAGAAATTTACTTACTTTTCATGTAAGAATTTGCTAGGTAAAGACTTAGCAAAACTTCAGAATTAAAACAGAAGAACGAATGTGCCACAGCAAAACCTCCAAAGGAGGTATGTAGGATATGAGGGCACATTTTCAGAAATTCAGACTTGACAATACAAACTTCTATTGTCTGTAAGAAGAGTAAAGGAGAAATTAAAGGTACCAGACCTTGGAAACTTTCCAATTGCCATTACAGGCTCTTAGAGGGTCAGTGGAAATGGTAAGTATGCACAACTTTCAATTACTGTAAAAGCTTACTGATTTGGATTAATTGGGGTAAAGGGCAACCTGACTAAGTAAAAGTCTGATTTATAGAAAAAAATTTAAATAAACTCAGTTTGATTACTTTTAAAAGTATTTTAAGTTAACTCTATTTACTATTAAAAATGATAAATTACTAAGAATGAGTTGTAAATGATATAAAAAAGGTCTTAATCTGAAGGGCAATTATATTTATTAATTTATTCATACATTTCATAAGCATTTAGTGCCTCACACATGCCAAGCAATATTGAACATAAATGATGCTTCTAATTGTCACAATCACGTTATGCTTTAAAAAGAACCACTTCCTTTTTCTTATAAGTCCAAATCTTGAAAAGGCTTAGCTATCTGAAAATTTGGCCTCAAGGTGTGTTGTCTCGTAAAGCCTTTGCTTGCTTTGTAGAAAGCAATGATTACAATGAGTGAGGAGGACATTTAAGGAGGTTTTTCTGTAGCAGAGGCTCCTATTGGTCTAATTGCTTCTGTCTCACAACCCTTTCATCCATCTTTCTCTTTGCCCTGGGCATAGTTTATAAAATGTAAATCTGACCCTGTTGGTACCATCCTGGACATTGTCTATAGGATAATATTCCAGCAAGTTCTTTGGGTTGGAATTTAAGACTCTGGTCACGTCTCGAACCTTATCTATCTCCATGTCACTCACTCAGAATCTACCCCTAGCTTGCTTCACATAACCTGCTGCTCCCTGGCTTTGTATTTTTGCATCCATCATTCCATCTGCTTAGAAGTGCCTTCCTGTTTTATCTTTAAACTTTTGTTCATTCTTCAAAATTTGGACAGAAGGCATTTACTTCTTTTTCTCACCCTCCTGGACCAAATGACTCATTCCTCCTTCTGTTTTAATTCTGTAATTCTGATTTTGCATGTGTCATGAATATTTGTTTAAATGTTTCTCTCCCCCTCTAGACAATACATTTCTTAAGGTCAGGGAGGGGCCTTGTTGCATTCATTCTTGTGTGTATGGTACAAAGTACAGCACCATAGACAATGAAAACACTAATAAGGACTTACTGAATTGAATTGAGTGTCATGTTCTTAACTGATGTGGATTCAATCAAAGCTTCTTGCTTTGTCTTTATATCCTGGGTTATTCAATTTACTCTCACTTATAACAAAACTAGAGGCCTGGTGCATGAAAATTCATGCCCTCAGAGTTGGGGGGGGGTGGTCCCTCAGCCCGGCCTGTGCCCTCTTGCAGTTCAGGACCCCTTAGGGAATGTCCACCTGTTGGCTTAGGGTCACTCCCTGGGGGACCGGGCCTAAGCTGGCAGTCAGACATCCCTCTGGCAGCCCAGGAGCCTTTGGAGGATGTTCAACTGAAGACAGGGAGTCGGATATCCTTAGCACTGCCTAGGAGGAGGGAGAGACTCTAGCCAACGCCTTTGTGCTCACAGCCATCAGCCCAGCTTATGGCTGAGCAAAGCTCCCCCTGTGGGAGTGCACTGACCACCAGGGGGCAGCTCCTACATTGAACATCTGCCCCCTAGTGGTCAGTGCGCATCATAGTGACTGGTTGTTCCTGGTGGTTCCACCCTCCCCCATTAGGGTCAATTTACATGTTACCCTTTTATTATATAGGATACTGGTCATCATACCAGAAAGAGGGGGTGCCTGGTAAAATACAAAATCAGGTAATGTTGTTTCTTGTTATAAACTTGTATTGAAAGTGTGCTTTACAAGTGTTGTATATGTGTTTTCCTACCTCTAGATGTAGTTTTCCTGTGCATTCCCCTCTCATTCCAATCTCAGTTCACTCCCACATCTTTCTTCTATCACTGTTTGTATAGATTCTAAGTCAGCTCTATAATTAGACTAGAACTTTCCCCTTAAGCCTCAGTTTAGTAATGTGTCCTCAGAAACTCAGAACTTTTCATGTTTGAGGGTTAGACATATTTAAGCGCGATAGTTCACCTCCATAAATTCTTGCTGCATTTGATCTTCTGACTGTTAGCTTTCTCTGCTGTCCAACTCTCCCAGCAATTCTGTCTTAGGGCACCTAACAATAAATGATCACTATGACAAGAAGAGAAGCAATTAATTAGATGGATGTTCAAAGAGTCCCCTAGAAGTTGTCAATACCCATATTTATATCATAATGTTGCATTTTGGCAGAGTTATTTGCTTTTTATGAAAATCTAATGAGGCAATTTTCAGATTTTCTAACATGAATCAAAAATTTGAAAAACACACAGATACATATCCATACTTCTGTTAACTTCTCTCAATTTTAAGTATTTCATATTTTGGGAATTGGGCTGGATTAAAAAAATAACCAAATATTTTAATAATAGGTTTTCAAACACACTTTTCAGTCCAGTTTTGAAAAGGCCAGGCATTCTGATATGACATCATCATCAAAACCGGTTAGTAATAGAGTGTACTTAAGCATTTTTATCTTTGTGACGATGTCAAAGTACAAAGATAATAATGAAAAGATTTTTCTTAATATCTATAAGAAAGCCATTTAAGATCTTTCTAAAATGCTACAGGGTGTAATATGTATAAGGCTTAACACACACACAGCATTAGAAGAGAGAATAAACACAAAATGATTTCTAAAACTAAGCAAAGAGAGAAAGAGGGGTGGAACTTCTAGGAGGTGCTTATTCTGATATAATCTAATGAACATAAAGTCTGTTTCTTTTTTCTATATGCCCAAGTGTTTTAGATGGTGATATTTAAGACAGTGCATGCACTTAGAGGTTTAAATGTCTGTGAAAATTGCCCTGACCGATTTGGCTCAGTGGATAGAGCGCTGGCCTGGGAACTGAAAGGTCCCAGGTTTGATTTCGAACAAGGGCATATACCTTGGTTGAGGGCACACAACCAGTAGGAGGTGTGCAGGAGGCAGCTGATCAATGTTTCTAACTCTCTATCCCTCTCCCTTCCTCTCTGTAAAAAAATCAATAAAATATATTTAAAAAAAATAAATAAATGTCTGTGAAAATTGGTAATATTTTGACTGGATGAACTAATGCTTTTTTTTTTTAATCTACAATGATTTAGCAGAAAACATAATAGGTGTTTTATTAGCATTGTCATATTTTGTTCAGAAATGCTGATCATTTTACTTTCAGTGTACATTTTAAAAACTTTGACTTCAACCTTGGCCAGTGTGGGTAAGTGGTTGGAGTATTGGCCCACACACCAGAGAGTTGGGTCGTGAGTTTGATCCCCTGCCCCATTGAATCCTGTGCTGGAAGCAACCAAGTAATGTTTCTCTCTCTCTCTCTCTCTCTCTCTCTCTCTCTCTCTCTCTCTCTCTCTCTCTCTCCCCCTCTCCCCCCTCTCTTTCTCTCTTGCTCGCTCTCTCTCTCTTTCTCTTTCTCTCTTTCTTTCTCTCTCCCCCTGCTTTCTCCCTTCCTCACTCCCTCCCTTTCACTCTCTCTAAAAAAAAAAAAAAAAAAGAATGAAAAAAAAATTTTCTGGTGAGGATTAACAACAATAAAAAGCACCCCTGCTCAAATCAACTTTGATTCCAGTTTTACAAAATCCTTACCTGAGGTAGTGCTTACTGATTTTAGAGAGAGGAACGGAGAGATGTGAGAGTGAAACACGGATAGATCATCTGTCATACCTGCTCCGAGCCAGGACTGAACCTACAACCTGAGTATATGCCCTGATCAGGAACTGAACCCACCACCTTTTGGTGCATGGGAGCAACTGAGCCACACCAGCCAGGGCTCTTTGACCCCACTTTATATCACTGAAAATGACATATGACATGAATGAAACGCTTTTGTGAAAGGCTTTCCCTCATCCTCAACTACTGTATGGAGGAAGTTAATCAGTTAAGCCCATTTGGAAGGATCATAAATTCTGCAACTGATGATGCCAGTACTACAGTTGGCCTTACTCTTTGTATTACTTCTCATCAAAGTTGCATGATTACTAACTACACAGGACAGCAGGAGCAGGGGGCCTCTCCTTGGTCTTTGTTTAAGGGAACCTCCATTAGGCATGGTCCTTAATGATAGTCTGAAAAATCCCAATCAATGCACAGACTCTGCCCTATATTTCAGTTTTATTGATGCATAGTATTTTAGCTTTTGTAACTGCAAAATGCATGAAATAATATATACTGTATATCTAGAAAATGGACATCAAGCAAAAGTACTCTGTGCAACCTGGTAAATGTCCACTTAAAAGTAGGCAACAAGCCCTGGCTAGTGTGGCTCAGTTGGTTGGAGCTATTAAAAGGTCTTGGGTTTGATTCCTGATCAGGGCGCATACAGGAGGCAACTGATTGATGTTTTTCTCTCACCTTGATGCCTCTCTCTCTCTCTCTCTCCTTTCCTCTCTCTCTAAAATCAATGAAAATATATTCTCAAGTGAGGATTTAAAAAATAAAAAGAGGCAACAAGTTCAGTTCTCTTGGCCTCCACTGTTGGAGCAGGGCCTTCTGAGAATCGTGAGGGATAATTTTGCTGCTGGGTTTTGATAAAGACAAACCTGAAGGAAGCCTGTGTGTAGCATCCCTGGTCCACTTTGATTTTGTGCCCAGATCCCAGTGCAGTCACACATGAATGCATCAAGTATCAAGAAAGTGCACTTGCTTGAGAAAGGGGATGGGAGTGAAGATCATTTTGGATAATTCCCAGTTGGTCATAACATCTAAAAAAATAAATAAAGAAAACATTTCTTACTTCATTATGCTTTCTAATGCAATTCAGTAAACATTATTGAATGCCTATTATATGAAATAGCCATAAATTCAGTCAGTTTTATGAAATAAACAATCATAAAATTTCTAATTATGAAAGTTCACAGTCGGAAAACTCTGTTTTATGAATTATTCTTTTGGATCAGCCTTTCCATTTTGTCTCTTAATCCCAGAGCTTGGCTATAAATCAGATGTTTATTGTAGGTATTCATTCATTCACTCATTCATTCATTCCACACATTTGTTGAGCACCTAGTATGTGTAGGCACTGTATTGTTACTGAGACTGAATATGAGGGTTAGCGGAGTAACAAACAAACAAAAACAAATAAACAAACCTTTTGTTCTTATGGAGACTGCAATCTAGTATAATAAAGTAATGTGTTCTGTTGACCAATATAATTCTAATTCTTAATCAGCCAGTATTCGACATCTGTATAAGAAAAGGCAAACCTTCCATTAGCTGCCTCATTGTATTTGTTTTCTCCTAGGGTTCTTTTCTATGCTGCCTTCTTTAGACTGATCCTTCTTATTGACTTTCAAGATGGGGAGAATATTTTTTGTTTTATTTTTATATTTTTATTGAGTTCAGAGAGGAAGAGAGAGGGAGAGAGAGCTAAAAACATCCATGATGAGAGAGAATCATCCATTGGCTGCCTCCTGCACGCCCCCTACTGGAGATCAAAGCTGCAATCTGGGCATGTGCCCTGACTGGTCCCAACAGTGACCGTCTGGTTCCTAGGTTGATGCTCAGGAACTCTGATTCTTTCTCTGTTGATTCCAAGTGTTACAGTTTTTTACTGCGTTAGCTAATGGATTCACTCTGCCTGGCCTTCTACTGGTGACTCCTGCCTTCAACTCTTAGACTTAGGCACCAATACCTCACTTTACCTGTGTATTAGTGGTCTCTGCCCCAGGAACTAGTTGTGAGTTCTTGGGTTCACCTCTGGTCTTTATAAGGCTATTGGTACTGGGGTTCTGCTCAGGCACTAAGACAATTTAGGGAGTTATGCTATTGTGAGTATGCTTCTACAGATAGCTCCAGGTCAGCATAGCCTCAAAGTGAATGATGGTATCTGTTATCTCCTGCCACAATATATAGTACTACAACCAACCACACCGCACTGCTCAACTCAGTGACTCAGCTGTCTGAAACAATCAGCGTTTACTTAGCTCATGAGTCTGTGAGTGGGTAGAGCAGTTCTATTCTTGGCTGGAAAGTCATTGCCAAAGTAGGTTTATTGATTTTTTTCTAGGCTTTTTCACATGTCTGGGCCCTAGGCCTGGACAACTGGGCTGGCTCAGCTTTACTCTCATCTTCCAGCAGGCCAGCCTGGGCTCATTTTCTTGGAAGTGGCAGAGTTCTGATAAAGAGAAATCATGCAAGGCCACTTGAGACTTAAGTTTGGAACTGAGATAGTGTCATTGTTACTGATTGTTTTCAGCCATAAGAAATCACAAAGGCAGTCCAAATTCAAGGGGTGGGAAAATCAATTGTGAGCTGTTGAAGGGAGTAGTAGTTGAAAAATTATAATCGAGTCTGGAAAGTTGGGGCTGGTTTTTGCAATTAGCTTTAAACAATGAATTAGTTTCCAAATATTAAAAGATTGCATTTCTCTACAGTCTTGGACTTGAACTTGGGTACAAGTGGGGATGTGGGCCTGCAGTGTGGTAGAGAGAAGATCAACATAGTGGTTTTTTTTCATCACTCAGTAAAGCAGCCTTGTGCACAGTGCCACTGGAGGAAGTGAGAATGAGTGACTAAGCATGGAAGACGGGTAAGAAGTGGAGCCTAGGAACTTCTTCTGTATATTTAGCTGAATCATCCTGTCTGCTCTCATTTGCTTCCTGGATTCTAAGAACAAGAGAAACTATAAGGAATATTCTGGATGGCTTATCTCCAGTTCTGTAGTAGACACATATTCAAGAAAAGAATATTAGTTACTGAAAGTAGTTTCTCATCATATATCTCTGAAGGTGAACACCTGGTTCCAAACTTACAAAAATACGTAGCATGGGGAGTGTTTCAGACAAAGTCTATTTTATACATATAAAGATACTATAGCTTTGTTTACCAAGCACACCTTCAGAAATAAAAAGGTGGGTTTTTTTGTTCCTGTTTTTTATCCTTCAGTTATTCCCATTCACTGATTTGAGAATATAGTGGGCCAGACAATATTTTCTATTTTTCTGATATTTTTTAAAGAGACATGATTCATCCCCAGGGAAAGACTAATACAGAATGGTTTTGCTGAGAAGGCAAGTTTATTTGCTCAGAATCTTGAAATATTACTGCTGAGTGTATCACATGGTTTTTAGGATAAAGGGCTTTGGATGTCTTGGTTTAGCAAAATTTTCTGAGGTCATTGATAGGAGGTTTACTATACTTACTTAAAGCACTCTGTTAACGTACAGTTCATTTGTGTTGCTTTGTAATTTATGTCTGAAAACCTACTTTAGCATTTGGTTAGTGTTTTATTTACTCATGAATTTATTAACTATAAAGGACAATTTCTTCCTTGTTATCAGACAAATACATTTGATTATCTGCCTATGAATAAGATGTATAAAATGATTGTACCTCAAAGTCAACAGAGGCCACATTAATTATCTCACAGCTATATCAATGCATAAAGGTGACAATTTATTTTCCATTTTCATATCTCTTCCTCCCCTGAACTGGATAATCCTCAGAAACACCTGTGACTTTTATTCAACTTCTTTTACTAACAGTATCATATGTCTAAGACTTTTCAGGCATCGTTTGACAAAGCAATTCCTAGCACTGAGTTGGCAGGAGGTGTTTTTCCACTCTCGTGGCTCATCCTCTCACCTCCAACACAGCACTGCCACCAGATGGGGGACGGAAGGGGAAGCTTAGAAAAAGATACCACCTTTTGCGACCCCACAGAACTTGTCATATTTCTGGCTAAGGAAGCTGAAGATGAAAGATGCAAAGGCATGACAGTGCATGCCATAGTCCAGGGGAAAAGCAAGCAGTTCTGTGTGGCTGAAAATACAGAATAATGAAGATGAACCAGCACAGGTAGATTTGGTCTAGGCTAATCCTCTAGGAAGTGGGGAGCCTTTGAAGATTTTTTAGCAGAACGTTTTATCTAGTGGCACTGAGGAAGAAAAAGTTAAGACCTTTCAAGATGGGGAGAATAGTTTTTATTTTATTTTTATATTTTTATTGAGTTCAGAGAGGATGAGAGAGAGAGAGAGGCTGAGAGAGAGAGAGAGAGAGAGAGAGAGAGAGAGAGAGAGAGAGAAACATCAATGATGAGAGAGAATCATTGACTGGCTGCCTCCTGCATGACTCCTACTGGAGATCAAGGCCACAATCTGGGCATGTGCCCTGACTGGGCATCCAACAGTGACTTCCTGGTTCCTAGGTTGATGCTCAACTACTGAGCAACACCGTCTGGATGAGTTTTTAAAAGTCTATGGCGATACACTAGACAAGACAGGACTAAAGCAGTTGCAAAGGTGGGATTTGTTTTGTTGGTTTGGTTTTTCTTGTGGACATTTTAGAGGCTGCATTGACAAAATTGGATATAAATAGAGGATGAGAGAAAGAGAATTAGATAATGATGTTAAGGCTTCACCCTTGGGTGTGATAGTATTATTAATGGAGCTGGCAGAAATAGGAAAAGGGTTGGGTGGAAATTGAATTCAGTGTTAGATGTGCTAAAAATATGAGGTAGAAAATCAAAGTTGAGATAGCTCATTGACAGATAGCAGTTGTGTTTGGAGTTTAGGAGAGGAATTGTGGGTGTGAGCTCTAGCTTTGGGAGTCACTGGCATGTGTGGGATGAGCTGAAACCGTTGAATGAAACATTGCCCAGGAGGAGATGTGTACTGAAAAATGAGTATGACAATATGGAAACAAATACCAAGGGTGCAGAGAAACAGGAAGAAAGGTCAACAGAAAGAGGTAGCAACGGCAAAGCAAGATTTTAAGACAAGACAGTTTCTGATTGAAACTTATTTTCAAGTACTTATTTGGATATATGTTCTTACATGTATAGAAGGAAGAAAGCTAGGGATGGAAAAGCCATCATTTAGTATTCTCCCATTTAAAGATACATACTCTTCTTATTGAATGAGCAAAATCATTTCATTTCTCTGAGACCCTAATTCAGCTAGTTTCAAGACTCAGTGGTATATTCTTCTTTGGGTTACTTATCTCATTATTTTTGGTCTGTGGCACAGAATTAGCCTCAACAACTCTTGTAATTATAGCTTTTAAAATGTATGAAACAAGCTATGTGTCTGTCAACAGAAGAATGGATCAAGTATTGTATATATACAATAAAATATTATTCAGCCTTAAAAAAATAAAAAAGGAAATCCTATCATTGGCAAAAACATGGAGGACATAATGCTAAGAGAAATAAGCCAGACAGAGAAAAACAAATACATCATGGTATCACTCATATGTGGATCTAAAAAAAAAAGAGAAAAGTTTAACAGAAACACTAAAAAAGTGGAAACTGGGGGCTAGAGGAAATAGGGAGAGGTTCATAAAAGGAAACAAATTTCAGTTATAAGAGGAATAAGATCTGAGCATCTAATGTATAACATGGTGACTATGGTTGACAACACTGTATTGTGTAATTGAGATTTACAGAGAGAATAGAACCTAAATGTTCTCACACACAAAAAAGGTAACCAGATGGAGGGAATCTTTTCACAATGGATACATATATTAAATCATCACATTGTATACTTTAATCATCTTACAATTTTATTTGTCGATTGTACATCAATAAAGCTGAAAATGTATACATATAATACGCTTATTAAAATTCAAGTAGTACAGAAGTATTTTTATAAGTAAATGTTTTGCTTATTTTCACTTCCCAAGGGGCCTACTATTACATTTCTTGTGAGTGTTCCTAGCAAATTGCTACAGCTTCATATTTTACAAATACTGTCTATCCATATATACAGGAACATACAAGAAGTTCTCAAAGATCTGTGCAATACTTCAATAAACTTAATATTGGCTTTTTCAAGAGTGTGCAAACAATACTAATCTGATCCTAAAATAGGGAAGAGCTGGGAAATTCGTTTTCATGATCTGTGGATGCCAGAAGGACCTTTCTGTAGATCATTTTTGGCCAAAGCTCAGTGATTCTGTGCTCAATCTACTTATTTTCAAATTAATTTATCTAAGGCCCATATTTTTATTTTATTTAACTCTCCTTTTTATTGCATATTCCATGGATGTATACTACTTGTCAGTGAGTGGTTCATCCACTCTATCTTGTGCTTATCAGGACAAAAAGGTCATGACTCTGGCAGTCCAATCTTTTTCCCTTCCTCACCGACCACTATCTGGAAGGGAAATGCAGAGCATCATGATATTTCATTAGAGATTTTTTCATTAGAGAGCAGGATAGTGGGTCAATGGTCTAGTTTTAATTATACTTGTTTTCACTCTTGAGGAATCCTCAAAAATGCTCTCAGTGGTGCCTAAGACTCTCGTTACAACCATGAGGGTGATTTTTCTTCCTTATTGGAGCAGATGTAACTAACAATAGAGTGTGATTGTTGGTCGTCACTGCCCTTTCTGTATCTGTCCTGGGGAAAAACAAATGACATCTGTAAATCCCTTTAAAGATATTGTGCTTGCTTGCTTGTCTTCTTTTTGATACATATAGATTATAGATAGCTTGTTCTTCTGTATCCAAAACAGAGCAAAAGGACATCGTATTTTGATTCTATCATGGATCCCAAAATTTCTGTTCTTAGTAATAAAAAGCCAAAATGTTAACTTGCTTTGCAAAAATGAGTTCTGTAGTTAGGAACAAAGGTCTCCTAGTGAGAGATGAGCAGAACTAGCTCAGGGTTAGAACCACTTACTATGGACTAAAGACTCTCACCTTCAGGAAAAAGTGCTTGAGGCAGTTCAGGTAATACATGCGTAGTCCTTGGGGATAGCAATTGGTAGAGATTACTATTTTGGAAAACAGAGAGATTAACAAAAAAAAGGAGAGAAGTGTTTCCCTGTTGTACATCTAATTGGAGTCCCCCAATCTTGTTACCAGGCAGAAATCTAGAAAAGCAGATAAGGCTTTATCTGCCTTAATGTCCTCCTCCATATCTAGCACAATGGCTAATGCTGAGTGGGCTCACTAGGTGTTGCAATAGGGAATTAAAAGTTGATTGCTTTCTTGGCCAATTTAGGATCAGCAGATGAGTTGCATTGCTGTTTTGTCCTCAGCTTCTCATTTGTGATGTAGGAGGAATAGTATTTCTCTTTACAGAGTCATGATTGATATTGGAGAAATTTGCATGAAATGTTGCTAAAGCCAAGCAACAATTCCTTAATTTTATTTTGTTGTTTTTCCAAGAGAATGTAGTTGCCTATTGTTTGTTTTAAAAGTGATTTGAAAATAATAGTGACTACACTAAACCAACGTATCCTTTGGTGTCTTCGTAGCAGAAATGTTTGCTTGCTATGCTTCTACTTTCCACTATGGTAAATGTGTTAGCTTCCAGAATCTGCTTTGCTTTGGAAATTTAAGTGACATGATGAGTTATTTGTGGAATAGTAATTTCAGTCACTAACATCATTACTTCTCATTTTCTTCATGCTTTTGGACACCATCAGAGGGGGAAAAGAGCACATTATTATAATGTGGGGTCATACAATATAGAATAACTGTGTTTATAACTCTTCTACTTACTTGGCAGAAAAATCAATGGGCTGCATTTTATCATTGCACCTACGGACAGTTATGTAGGGTTTCTTAGAGTATAAACATTTAATAGGGCCCTAGGAAATGCTAGGTAAAGAGGAATTTCTAGATACAAATTAGGTTAGAAAATTAATGACAAATATACCTAGGATATCCAGAAGAGTAAGGAAAAATAAGAATTTATTTTTACTCAGCAGCCAAGCAACTTCACTTTTCATGTCATGCATTTTCACTTGTTTTAATTAGTGCCAACTATGATCTTTACAGCAGGAGCAGAATCACATTTTACACAATGTAAATACTATTGTTTACAGTCTCCTTTGTATTGAGAACAAATGGGGCAACCTTAAAAATTATACACTCATTGGGGCTTAATTCACTTAATTTTGATATTGACATGTTTTCCATGACTGTATGCATTTTTATCATGGCACTTATGGAACTGCTTTATGGCACTCAAGTTTATGGATCTGTCATCTCTTGAGGAAAGGACTGTGCATTATTCGTCTTTGTATCCAGGTGCCCTGCACTGTGCCTTGCTCATTACAGAAGGCCAGCATTTGCTGAATACATGCCTGAACGGACTACGATGTAGTGTCCTGAAACAATTCATCCTCAAAGAGTATTTGACTTTTTCCTCAGAGCTTATTAACGCATTCATCCCTTTTCACATTATGTTTATTTTGCAGATAGGTAAATTGAGATTCATTAGTAACTTGCCAAAGTACTTGTCACTATGCCAGGAATCAATGTTTATAGCTCAATTCATAAATTAAAGACAAAATACTGTGCACACACATTTATGGGCTGCAATGAAAAGAGACCTTTTCAGCCCTTTCTGATCCTAACAGGGAGGTTAGGTGTGACCTTTAGCACTAAGTTTATTTTCCCAGTTATTTGTTGTTCACTGAAAGAAACTACTTGCGAGTTACGATATTATTGAGTTGTGAAGAATTTAGATCATGGACTTATTCCCTCTCTAACAAAAAGAGCCTTGTTTCTCTTTACATTTGTAATGTACACATTCGTAAGGCATAAAGCTTTCCCTATGTGCTGGCACACTGAAGCACATTTTACCGAGCTGACTTACAATGTGGGCTGGTCTCTAAGAGACTGCTGCAGCAAACGAAGACAAGAAGAAAGGGAGAGTTCTGTACTGTGCACGGTCCATCACCAGTAATGAGAGTTATAAATGTTCTAGGAGAGTGAAGTGGAGAACAGACTTGCGAAGCTGTTTTTATTGGTATTTATTCATGAGATGATCAGTGTCTGTGGCACCTATAAACACATAACCAATGAGGTCCCTGCCCTGAGAAGCTTACAGTCTATCTCCAAGAAATGACAGCTACTGGAATATGTTTTAGTGATCCGGGCTTCTCTCCTAAGCATCACGATGCCCATAGGAGAGTGGAATGTGGTCCCGGTCATTGACGAGATGGATTCATCGCTTTGAGTCAAGTAGTATTTCAGAACAATCCCAGCCCAGACACTACTGCTGCTCTCACCAATGGGGGTGATTATGTGGGTGCTGATCACTCACATTAAAGGAGAAGATAAAGAACTCAGACAGAATTTTGGAAAATGGAAACAAGGAAATAAAAAAAAAAAAAGCACATGGGAACTTCCAATTGCTATGCTGACTATATAAAAGCATCCAATCTGGAATTAATCATTTCAGTCATTTATAAGTAGGTTTGTGTCTCCCTTTTCATAAGCGTCTCGCCCTGCTATAAATGACATTCTGTTTTATGAAAGCATAATGTGAAAATCTACTGATAAGCCAAATAATAAAAACTTTATAGCATGTCAGGGCTTTTTTATTATTATTATTTAACCTCAATCAAGTTATAATACTGAACACATGTATCCTTGGCCTAAATCACCTTGTCAAGTTTAACTGTATATTCAGCCTCATTTACATGACATATGATCTAATGCTGGAGAACAACAATACCATTGTAGTGTTAATTGAAAACTCCAAACCCAGAGCCAGGAGAAACCACTGGTCTGATTGCTGAGGGTCCCAGGGAAGGAGATCTATTCCCACACCTGCAGTTGGTCCATAACACTAACATTGTTACCAACATCTGGGTTTAATCAGTCCAGAGGCCTTGATACACTGCTCCTGGGGCACGTAAACTGAGCATTACATTCATTTTAAAAGCCCCCTCTTTCAGTTTTTTAAGGACAAGATAGATTCATGGCTCCACAGAGTCTAACAAAGTAGAAACCACAAACAGAGTAAGTTACTGCCACAGGCCTCGTGGACTTGACTTACCAACTCTTTGCCACTTAAATAATGGAATTTTATGTTCAGGCCTGGCTATCAAAAATGTGTTTCCACCAGAAGTGAAGTTTTGACTGAAAAGCCATATTTAAAATAAAAGCAAATCCTCAGAAAGTGAGCCAATTTGTATAAATCAGACTTTATGTAAGGATATGAGATAATATCTAACAGAGAAATATAAGCTTAGGAGTCATAATTTGCCACGTTCACTTCATAACTGGAAGGCCTTTTAGAAAGGACCCTTTGCAGTGTGCTTTCAGGAGGTTTGCATCCAAAGGGACTTTTTTTTTTAGGATAAAAGTTAAAGATTTTTAGGTCTTTCCATGGGAATTTGGAAAGATGACTACTGAGGATAAAGGGTCTGCTTGACCTGGCACTTAGTTCCTGCCATGGCTCTGCACAGCGCAGCTTTTACCCAAAGTTCTGCTACCATGCAACATGAGTGGAAACTGAATGCCCTCTTGCATTTTGTGCAGATGCCTTGGGTAACCAAAGACTTCTGAAGTGGGAAAAACCATCCACAATTTTTGCAGGGACATTTATTAAAGATATAAATACAAAGCAAAACAAAAACAAAACCATGGGTAAATTTTGCGAACAACACACTTACGTGCTTGAGGCCAATTTGTTGTACAGCCCAGTTTTTAATTAGTTTTAATCTGGGGTGCTCTCTGCCTATTTCTGTCTTTTCTCCTTTTATGTACCTAAAAATAAAACGTCCTGTGTAGGGCATGGAACTGAGGAGTTGGTGAAGTTTGGTGCTTGCTGGCTGCATTGTTTTATTTATTTCTTGCCTCAAATATGGTACGTAGTCTTCAAAGACTTCATTTGAACTGGATAAATGATTTTTCAATGAATGTTCCTTAATGGTTTGATATTGGAAATTAGTAAATGAGTGAGGTTAGTGATGACCAAATAGAAGTAGGAAGAAGGAAAATATTTGTCGTGGTTCTCGTGGCTAAGGTCGTCCTCCTCTCCTAAACTGGCTATTAGCTAGTTTGATTTTCCCATAAAGTTTTTGTTGAAATATTTGTGCTTTTAGTTTGATTTGGTTTCTAGAAACGGAAGGTGTTCTCACTTTCAATGTGTTGTGATTAATATATTGTACTCGTGTTCTACTTTTTGTGATTCATGTTTTGAAGATAAAGCTAGCTAGTACAGTTATATCTATTTAAAGTATAATGTGCATTAGTAAAGGTATAGAACTTATTTCATTTGTTTAATGAAAAGTGATAGGCAAGGGATGATGTTGGAAGAGTTCCCACAAGACAGACTAAAAAGTGTTGACATATAATGCATGTGGTAAAACCCCATCCTATAACTGTTTAAAAGCTCTTCAGTATTCCCTCTCAATGTTTTTAAATGTCTTGTTCCCGTAAGCTTAGTTTTGCAACTGAAATACTTCCAGGAATTGAGTATGTGAGTTGCTAAGAGGACATTTAATATAGACTCAAACATACCTAGGGCCATTATCAAACTTTAATTTGTTACCTTGAGAAGCTATGAAATAGCTAGAGTTGTCCACAGGTCTGGGTTTGTACCCGTTTCCCTGTGCCCCAGGGTAAGTAGGTGTACAAAGGGAGCGTTGACACAGTTACCAAATGTCTTAATATCTGTGCAATCTATGTTTCCTCAAGCAAAAACAGTGAACAAAAAGCATTTCTCTAGATCAGCCAAAACCTGACTAATTGCACTTCTCAAATATTAATAGGTATTATTGATTGAGCCCATTAAAGACCAAGTTCATGTCAGGTGGTTTCCAGGCATTGTCTTATTCAATGATTATGGCAGAACAACAAAATGAATAAGGAAATTGTGGCTCGTAGAAATTAAGGAACATGCTCAAAGACACACAGCTAACAGAACTCTTTGATACCTTATCACAATTTATATTTATGTATTGGCATAATTATTGATCAGTGGCTCTCCTCTGCTTTGTGAGGGCAGGGGATGTGTCTGTTTTGCACCCAGAACCTGGAATAGTGCCTTGCACATTATGTGTGCTTATTAATCTCCTGTCCTTATCCTTCACTTGCAGCTGCCTCCAGTCCAAATGGTTATGTTGATATGTTTTGTGCTCCAATGATCTTCAACAACAAAGAAGGAGATGGGGCCTCTACCTTTTCTCATTCAGACCTTAAATGGGTTTTGTCCCGCTCTATTATTTTAATCATCTTCCCTCCCAGGTCTTTCCCAAGGCATGGTGAAAACAGACAAGAGGACAATATTATAGAACCTTCTTTGCTATACTTCACTATTGCCTTTCCCTTATGACTTCCAGGGGCCAAACCTGTGCTCCTTGATTTTTTCTACCTTAGTAAGGAAGGTCATTGTTAAGTATGTCAGTCTCTCATGCAAGTTAGACCCCTAATATTGGACTTACAGGTCAGCCCAGACTTTATGAGCCTGCAGGGTATTCACAACTAGGCCGTCCATATAGGGTTTCTGCTATGCTTGAGTTTGCATTGATCCAGGGGGGAGTGGTAAGCTTTGCATATTGGGACAAGACAGAATTTGTGGACCTGTGTCCTGACTCACAAAATGTTTTGCTTCCAAATGCTTCCAAGTAAGAGATGACCTGTTATCAAGGAATTTATAGAAAGTGAGGAATTGGAGGAATTGGCATTAAATTAGAAGAGTGACATATATGACCTTGCGGAGCACCTTTTTATGTGTGTGTGCCCGAGAAACCGACGCCACTCTGGTCTTCTTTCAGGATTTTATTTTCCTGAACTGCCCAATACATCCCCATTTCTACATTCTACATTGCACTTCATCCACTGGATTTCAGTCTAAGTAATTTCATCATAGACTTGACAAGGAATCTCGATTAAGAAGCATTCCTTTTGTCCCTGTCATTTCCTCTCTTAGCACCCTGCTTATTTGCTTCATGGCACTTGTCACAGTTGGTAGCTTTATGTTGTTTCGCTTACTTAGTTGTTTAATGTCTGTCTCCTCTGCTCCAACTTACTTGAGGGGAGGCCCATATCTGCTTTAATCAAAGCCTCTTCGAGCACAAAAAGTTTTGGTGAGTTTCAGAAAAGGTGTCCCCTAGTGTTTTTTACTGGGCATATTTTGCAGGGCACAATCCAGTTCCCCAGGTTTTACACTGGATCTTAACACCTAAGGACTCAAAAACTTATTTACTGAATGAACTTATAAAACGTAATTTCCTTTGCTTCTGAAGTATTTACTTTTCTATCAGTCCAGATTTCATAGTTCCAGCAAATCTTAAAGCATCAGGGTCTTTTTATTCCTTATGGAACTCAGACAGTTGGGGATTATTCGAATATTACTTACCTATGTTGTTCTTCTGTGGTATGTCTTTTAACAGCTTGAATCATTCCTCCCAAGTTATGTGAATATTTCTGTGCCTTAAATTGAGTTGAGCTTGGGATAATCTTGGTGGGAAATGGAAATTTATAAGCATGTAAGTACCAAAAGAGTTGAAAAAATACTGAAAGAATGATAAAGAACAGAGAAACACTTGAAGCTTCACAAAGATTTGTATGTAGTTATGAGCTTAAGAGGTAATAAAAACTGTGTAAATAAAAGTGAATAAGACTTGCTCATTAATGACCAAGCCCCCAATAAATTTTGGCACATAATCATTCAGTAAAAACACATCTACAAACAATGATCTATTTTAAGATAGAAATAAATGTAAATCATACAAACACTATGGAAGGCAGAATCATTGAGTGAGTAGAGTTTTTAGATGTGTAAAAATCTGTTTTAGAATTTTTTTTACAATACAGGGTAGCAAAGAATTAACGTACATTCAGCAGATAATCAAATAAAAGCACAATGGACACAGTGCCAGAGAATAGTTTGGATTCAGTTCCTTTTTCAATGGGTTTATTTCTTTAAGTATTAACTTATTTAACCTTTGGAAATAAAATATTTTTCTTGTAATGAAAAAGCAGCATTTCATTGTAAAATTAGAACTTGTCCTTGACTGCTTTATTCTTCATTAAAACATTATCTTTCTAAGCTTTGTATGTTTAACATTTAACATATAAAAAGAAACAATATCAAAAAAGTCTAGAATAGAGGCATATTTATGCACAGGCTCAAATCACAGTTCTTGGCTCTGAGACAGAATTTATCAATGGTCTCAAAGCTAGTGACCAGGTTTTGTTTGGACTTCTTTGGTCTAAGCTTGCCTGTTAGGCCTCCTTTCAGCCTCAGCTCAGATTTTCTGTCTCAACCTGAGTAATTCCAACCCACACATCTGATCTCACAAATAATGATTTTTTAAGGACATCCAGTAACACCCTACATAGACTTTTAGACACCAACCCCTGTGAAGCTTGTTCTTCTTAGGTACCTTGCCCAGCAAATTCCAATGGCTGGGATAACCCAGAATTCAATTATGCAAAGCAATACTGCTGTTCTACTTAAGTTCCACATGCCTGTTCTGTAGTAGGAAAGTGCCCATAGGAAAAGGTAGGAGCACTCAAAAGCATTCATGGGGCTCACCTCACATCTTTTCTTTCTCTTAAGGATCACAGTCTGGAACTCTCTGTTTCTCAGTTCCTAACTACCATAGCTTATGTTGCCTGGTGTTATAATTTTTGGTAGAGGGCAAGTTCAGTACCAGCTAATCTTTTAAGACTAGAAGTAGAAGATGTCAAGACATAATTCTTTAAGATATAGATAATTGATTCATTACTATATATTATTCTATTAACTATACATGTCTATTAATGCTTCAGCAAATATATAGAAAACTGATAACTGAAATGACAGATAGTAGGTAGAGGCATCTTGTTAACATAATAAAGGTACACTTCAATTGTGCTGCTATGAACATAGGGGTGCATATGTCCTTTCTGATTGGTGTTTCTGGTTTCTTGGGATATATTCCTAGAAGTGGGATCATTGGGTCAAATGGCAGTTCCATTTTTAATTTTTTGAGGAAACTCCATACTGTTCTCCACAGTGGCTGCACCAGCTTGCATTCCCACCAGTAGTGCACGAGTGTTCCTTTTTCTCCACATCCTCTCCAGCACGTGTCCTTTATTGATTTGTTTATGATAGACATTCTGATAGGTGTGAAATGGTACCTCATTATTTGATTTGCATTTCTCGGATGCTTAGTGACTTTGAGCATGTTTTCATATGTCTCTTGGCCTTTTATAAAAAAAACTTTATTGTTCAGATTATTACAGTTGCTTCTCTTTTTCCCCCTCCATAGCTCCCCTCCTCCCAGTTCCCACTCCACCCTTTGCCCTTACCTCCCCCCGCACTGTCCTCATCCATAGGTGTATACTTTTTGTCCAGTCTCTTCCCACACCCCCAACACGCTTTCCCCCCTGAGAATTGTCAGTCCACTCCCTTTCTATGCCCCTGATTCTATTCTATTCACCAGTTTATTCTGTTCATCAGATTTTTTATTCACTTGATTTTTACATTCACTTAATGACAGATATGTATTTGTTGTTTATCTTTACTTTTTTATCTTTATTTTTATCTTTACTTTTTCTTCTGCTTCTTCTTCTCAAAGGATACCTTTCAGCATTTCATATAATACTGGTTGGGTGGTGATGAACTCCTTTAGCTTTTTCTTGTCTGTGAAGCTTTTTATCTGACCTTCAATTCTGAATGATATCTTTGCTGGGTAAAGTAATCTTGGTTGTAGGTTCTTGCTCCCTCCTGGCCTGCAAAGTTTCTGTTGAGAAATCAGCTGACAGTCATATGGGGCAAGTTCAGTACCAGCTAACCTTGTAGGTAACTGACTGCTTTTCTCTTGCTGCTTTTAAGATTCTCTCTTTGTGTTTTGCCATTGGCATTTTAATTATGATGTGTCTTGGTGTGGTCCTCTTTGGATTCCTTTTGTTTGGGATTCTCTGTGCTTCCTGGACTTGTAAGTCTATTTGTTTCACCAGGTAGGGGAAGTTTTCTGTCTTTATTTCTTCAAATAGTTTTTCAATATCTTGCTCTCTCTTTTCTACTGGCACCCCTATAATTCTGATGTTGGTATGCTTGAAGTTGTCCCAGAGGTTCCTTACACTATCTTCATATTTTTGGATTCTTTTTTCCTTTTGCTTTTCTGGTTGTGTGTTTTTTTGCTTCTTTGTATTTTAAATCTTTGACTTGATTCTTGGGATCCTCTGGTCTTCTGTTGGATCTCTGTATATTATTCTTTATTTCAGTCAGTGTATGCTTAATTTCTAATTAGTCCTTTTTAATATCCTTAAGGGTCTCACTAAATTTATCGGTGGTCTCTAGAAAATTCTTGAAAAACCTTATAACCATGGTTTTGAACTCTATATCCAGTCGTTTGCTTTCATCCATTTCTGTCATTTGTGATCTGCTTCTTTGTCTCCGCATTTTGGCTGCTCCCTGCATTGATAGAGTGGCTTTCTGTGCTAAGTGTTTTATAGGGCCGAGTGGCTCAGCCTCCCCAATTACCTGAGGTGGACACTCTTGATGCACCCCTTTGTAGGTTTTGTGCACAATCTTGTTGTAGCTAAGCCTTGATTGTTGTTGGTATCACTGGGAGGAATTGACCTCCAGACCACTTGGCTGTGAGAATCAGCTGTGTCGGTGGTGGGAGAACTTCTGTGCTGGAGACACCCCTATGGGGCAAGACTTGCTTCAGTGGGGCTTTGATGCTCACTGAGTCTGCCCCCTGAATGTATCCCTTGTGGATCTGAGGAGTTATAATCTGTGTGGTCCCACTCTGACCACTGGGTACACAGGCTCTTGTATCTCTAAGGAGGTGCTAATTTATCTTCTGCCTGAGGCTACTCAGCCTTTTATATGCAAAAGCCTCTGCGCACAGCTTGGGTAGGGAGGGGTCTCAGCGAATCAACAGGGTAGAGCAAACAGCTATGACTGATTCTCAGCCCTGCCCTAAGAGGCACTGGGTCTCAGTGTCCCTCAGCACTGCTGAGAGAAAGCCCTTCTGGAGTTCTTCCCAGTGCCAGACAGTCCAGCTTCTCCCTGTATGAGTCTGGATCCCCAGAAACTCGCCCAGAACTGGAGTTCAGAGATGTCGGGAGCTTGTGACTCCCTCCGGATTGAAAAAGAGAACTGAGTCCTCAGCTGTCATCCCTTTCTGCAAGCCCTTTCCGCACGTGCCTCCATACCTCTGCACTTTACTTCTGGACCTCCTCTGAGTCTCAGTGTGCTTTTGTCTTTCTAGTTGTAGAATTTTCACTCAGCCAGCCTTCCTGTGGATCTGGGTAGTGTCCGTTTTTTCTTTTCATTGTGGTTTTGAAATGGTTGTGTGAGGCAGCAATTTTAGGTGTTTACCTATGCCGCCATCTTGGTTTCTCTCTGTCTCTTGGCCTTCTTATATTTTCTTTTGAAAAGGGTCTATTTAGGTCCTTTGCCCATTTTTTTTATTGGAGTGGATTAGAAAAATGTGGTATATCTACACAATAGAATACTACACTGCTGTAAAAAAGAAGGAATTCTTACCATTTGCAACAGCATGGATGGAACCAGAGAGCATTATGCTAAGCAAAATTATAATCAGAGAAAGATAAATATCACATGATCTCGCTTATTTGTGGAATATAAAGAACATCATAAACTGATGAACAAAAATAGATACAGAAACAAGGAAAAATTGAACAGACTGTCAAACTTCAGTGAGAAAGCAGGGGAGGCTTTAGAGGGTAATAGACCAACCAAAGAACTTGTATGCATGAATATAAGCATAATCAATGGACACATACACTGGGGGAGGGGGGTTAGGGCATATGCTGAGGGGTGAGGGAGGCTGGAGAGGAAAAACAAGACATATGTACTACTATTTGTAATACTTTAAACAAAAAAAATTAAATAAAAAAAGTACAATTCAATTTACAGAAATTTAAAATTAAAACATTTGGAGAAAAACATACATGCAAAATATATATATCCTGAACATAGAGTTTTATGGCAGGAAGGATAACTTATAGCCCACAGCAACTCTAATGTCATATGTATTAAAACCAAAACTAAATTCTAGGATATAGTTCAGTATATTTCTATATAGATATAAGAACCCTGTCCTGGCATATGTGAGCTTAAAGTTAATCAGAGGAATAATAAATGACCCTTCAAATAAGGAAATTATACTTCCTTTTGTTTAGTTTAATTGAGGACAAGGCTTTTGAGAGAGTCAGACAACTTTACATGTTCTTTACAGCCAAAATTTCAGATTGTTTTCTCCATGAAAAAAAGAAAGGACAAAAATATCATTTAAAAAATTATCCCAGATGTATAGTCAAAGCTAGACACTCTATGATATCTTACTATAAACATTATTAGAAGTCCAAATAAATGAAAAAGATATAACAATGGGAAATAAAAAATAGAATGACAATTGATTTTTGAGTAAGAAAATATCCTTAGAAAAGGGTAAATGATGATTGAAAAGAAAACTGCTGAGTTTCAAGTAGTAGTGTGGGGATAGCTATTTGAGCATCACAGGGAATGCAAAAAGGTGGGGGGAGAAGGCCTTCACCCTCTTGAGTTTCTGTGTAATAACTACTCTTATAAGCTCTTTACATGGATTCATTTATTTAACCCGACTGCAACTCTCAAAACTAGGCTTTGGCAAAGAGGAGAGCTAACCACCAAAGAATCCTGCTTCCCTTCCTCAGTGGCGAGTTATTGATGGGAACAGCTGCCCAACCAGGACCACATTTTCCTGCCCCTTATATTTAGTAATGGGGTGTGTAACTAGTCCTTACCAGTAAGGCGTGAATAGGAATATATTAAAATAGCCAGTAAGCACATAAAATTACTCAGTATTTCTAATCATCAAGGAAATGCAAACTAAAAAGTCAATAAGATACCCCCATTCAATGCTAGAATGATTAAAATTGAAAATACTTTTATTACCAAATGTGGGCTAGAATGTGAAGCAACTAGAATTCTCATACATTGCTGATAGGCATAAAAAATGGTGCAACCACTTTAGGAAGAAATTTTGTCAATTTTTTATAAAGTTAATAATACATTTACCATATGACCTATGATTCTACTTCTAGGCACGAAATCAAAAGAAATGAAAAGCATATGTTCACAAAAATACTTGTTCAAAATGACTCACAACAGCTTCATCTTTAATACCTTCAGAAATAACTCAATGTCAATCAAAGGAGAATGGATACAAATACTGTGGGATATTCATGTAATAGAATAGTGTTCATCTATAAAAAGTGAAAATATATCAATATGATATATCTCAAAGACATTAGGACGAGAGAAAGAAGCCAGACACAAAAGCGAATACACTATAAGTCCATTTATACAAAGTTCCAGAATAGGCAAAGCTAATCTATGATGAAAAAAAGAAAAATGGCTGCCTCTGTGGTGGATGAAATTGATTGGGTAGAGGCATGAAGGAGCATTCTAGGCAATGGAAATATTTTTATCTTGACAATGGTGTGGATTATACAACTGTACTCACTTGTCAAGTTCATCTTAATGAAGCAAATTTTATATAATACGAACTATAAAAAATAACTCTTTCTGATATAAGCTTAATACTGTTAGCCTCCTTAATCAGTATAAAGAAGTATGCCTATATAGATCACACTCTATAAATGGAGAAAATATCTTTTATATGATTAATAGATAGATAACAGATGGATAGATATATTATGGATGGATGAATGTATGGATAGATGGGTCACTGATACAATCACAATGAATCATAAAATTTACATAATTTTTGTACTACTGATAGCATCTGTGTTTCTATGCATTTAACAAACACATTTATAAGATAGTTCAATAAATTTAAGGGCATATTTTTGTGACAATGAATTGGGAATCAATACAGCACAGTGGAAAGTGCAGTCATTGATATCAGATAGACCTGGTTTCCAATCCTGGTTCTGAAATTTATTAGTTAGGTGACCTTGTGCAAGCAACTTTACCTCTCTGAGAATCTTTTTCTTCAGCCATAAACTGGGGTAATTTATGCTCTAACAGTTTATTCATTCAACTATTCAACAAGGAACATTAACTTCCTATTGTTTGCCAGGAACTGGCTGTACATTGTAAAAAGAACATACAAAAAACTCCTAAAACTCAATAATAAAAAGACAAATGATTCTACCTAAAAATAGGCAAACTTGGACAGACACCAGGGTCAAGAGTGGATAAGAGGAACCCAAAAGTAAGTGCAAGAAAACTAGTTTTGAGGCTCTTTAAGTGGTTTGGCTTAGGTATTATTTAAGTTTAAAATGTGAGAATGGAAGTGAAGGAAGAGAGAAGTGAACTGACTAGATAATACTTAGAAGGTAAAATTATAGAAATTGGCATCAATTGGGAATAAAGGTTCTGAGAGAAGAGATAGGAGTATGTTTCTTGCTTGCCAAATGGATAGACGGGAGTGCCTTTCACAGAAAGAGGGAATGCAGCTAGGGAACCAGATTTGATAATTTTTGAGATAAATGTAGAAAGGGCATGCCATGAATACTGGCTGAGAGTAGGCACTCATTAAGTGGAAGCTAATGTGGAATGAAGCAAAACTAATGAATTCTTCTGGGATCAGACATGCAAATTTGATTTTACTCACTGTTGTAAAATAAAATTGGAAAGACAAAGAAAATCAAGCATTAGTCAGGCTATAAATATGTATCCACGGGTATATGCACAAATTTTCGTCATATATTACTTGCTGTTGTATATTCAGGAGGTAATGACCCTAATTATTATAGATCTGTTTTGTAGATAGTGCAGGACTACTGAAATTTCCTCTCCTCTCATCTACGCACATACTTAGAAAGATTTCAAAATCCCAAAGAAATGTATAGTAATTCAGCTGAAAGAAGGGAACATTTTTAGTAACATAGTTAGTGAGTGTTTCAACAAGGGAAAAGGTTAACCTTATCTTGAAGAAAAGAGGTGTAAAACAATATATATGGTATTCAGTATTGCTGTGAAAGGAATTGATGTTAAAATATTATAACAGGATACATGGTAATACTACCTAGCTTCAAAATAAATTTTAATGCTGTCGTGTGATCAGGTTACATATGAAAGAAACTTGTAGACCTTAACAACAAAACCAGGCTTTGGAAATGATGACTAAAGCACACTTATTTTTATTTTATGCTTTGAAACATGAATTGAGATATTTCACTACTTTTAAAACATGATGAAATCATGGAAGGCATCATAAGCAAGAGCTAACACCCTGGGGAGGCTATTAACAATTTTGCTTTTACATTTCCTATATGGTTGTGGAAATGTGGATTCCACTTACCTATGAGATTCTTATTGCTGCTGGATTTGGTACAACTGCTGCTGTATCAACAGAAAGGATTAGACCTTCCAATAGGTCCTTTGCAGATTTTGCCTTAGAAAATTTAGTGTCTAGGTCAAACATGCTAAAGGAACACCTTCAGTTAGAGAAAAATTGACTTCCCATAGGTAAAGGTGGCATCATACAACAAATAAACAGATGATGGACCTACAAAGCAGACAATAATTTTCATTCACAATAGAGACATAAAAAGATACAGGTTTTATAAATGTAGTGATCAGATTTCGTCAGGGGAAACCAAGTTATTGTAGTCTAAGTGAGACTTTAGTGGGCACAGATGGTAAGAGAATACATTTGATTGCAAGGAATAACACGAAGAAGAGCACAAGATTGCCTGGATAAGCGGTTCCTGGGAGTGGGGGCAAGGAGCATGAAAGGAAATCACTGCCGAGATGTGCAGAAGGTAGAATCTATAATCTTTGGCAAGTTGTATGTGAATAGAGGAAAACAGAGGTGGATGGCAATGTCAGAGCATAACCACCGAAGCCATAATAATGAGTGAGCAGAGAGCGCAAGAATGAATTGGTGGAGCCTAATTTGAAAATTGCTGATGTTAGAGCCCAGTTTATTGTCATGGCATGATAATTAGCTTCAGATTATGTTTGGGAGATTGTTTGTTGCCTAATACTGGATTTAGAGTATTACTCTTAAAAGTTTTGAATCACATAAAAGATACTTGATGTAGAGACCAAAACACTAGAAAGCTGCTTTACAAGTAAGCCACAAAAGAATTTTTGAGCCATGGAAACATAAACAAAATGTTAGGACAATTTAACTCAATGAAATGCAGCCAAATTGGGGATAGTCCAGATTCCAGGACAAATTGTAATGTAAGTTCCTGGAGTCAGGGATCCAGCTTGTTGTATATGCTCTGGCTGAAGTCAGTCCTGTTCGTAGGGTCAAAAAAAAAAAAAGGTAGGAAATATTATTTTTATAATCTATTAAACTGTGAAAGTATTGAAATTAATATAGGGCTGTATCCTTACCAGAAGCCATGAAGTCAGGGTTGGGAAGATAATTCTACTGTTTTTCCAGCATCATAGTAATTGAGAATAGAAAGGAAGATTTTACTTTTGAACATTCTCATAAATCCCTATGGATTACACATGGACCAGTAGGGATGCTGCCTATGACTGTGGCAGCTGGTGAGTAGTTTGTAGCATTTAGCCACCTCATTCTAAGTGTGCTTATAGCAGGTCTTTGGCTCCATTGTTTGAGTAAGAGTCATTCTCACTGGAATTATTACCAGGCCACTCTACAGTCGTGGCATCTGACCAGTGATGCAGTTATTTGGAGACATTTAGGTTGAAGATATGCTAAATTAGGAATCAGAATTCCAAGAATATAATAAAGAAGGACCTTCTGTGTATAATGGGAATTGAAGGGATCTTGGTGGATAATAAATTTTTCCCATCCTAGGTGTGACTTTACTGAAATAAGACTTTGAAATGTAAGTCACCTAACTGAAATCGTGTGCAGAAGGGAAACTTCCCAGTTGTCTTAGGAATCCCTAAAGGCCCTAAATGGACATTCCAATGGGTCAGAAAGATCATCACACCCTAGTTATACACATAGTGAGTAAGTTGTTCTAACCTCAGCCTTGCTAGGCTGTCCTACTTAGCAAGAGTGACTTGGCGAGTCAGCCTCTTTCCTTGGGTTTCATTTTCTTCCTTTACAAAGAAACCGAGACAGCTTCCATTTAGAATCTTTGCTCTTAGAGTCACATATTCATAGTCTCATGATTTTCAGACTGGCACTATTCTTCGTTCCCATCTGTACTCATGCCATTTGCATTGTCACTTTGCATCTCCTCCATTAGGGGTGAGTCTGCTTTCCCATCCCTTGAATGTGCATGACCCGTGTCTTATTTGGCCAATAAAATAGAGCAGAAGTAAAAATGGTTCAATTCTGAGTCTAGGCCTCAAAAGGCCTGTGTGCTCTTGCTCATTTTTTTTGATCTCTGCCACCACTATGTGAAGAAGCCTAGGCTAGCCTGACGGATGATAAGAAACATGTGGCCCAATCACCCCTGTCACTCCAGCTAGCACTCAGCAAAACACCAGCTGTATGTAAAGCCATCTTAGACCAGCTACTAACTTTCCAGCTAATGACAGGTGCATGAACAAGCCAAGCTGAAATCAGCTAGACCTGACTTGGATCAGCAGAACCATCCCTCTAACCTAAAGAATTATGAGCAATAATCAATGCTTCTATTTGTAAAATGAGGGGTTGATAAACTACGGTCATGGGCCAGCCACTAGTTTTGGTCAAATTTTAGTGAAACACAGCCATGTCCATTTGTTTATGTGTTGTCTATGGCTTTTATCACACTAAAATGGCAGAGTTGAATAGTTGCGAGAGAGACTGTATGGTCCACAAATTCTCAAATATTTATGATCTGGACAATTTTTTAAAAAGTTTGATGATTCCCTGTTTTAAATCACCAAGTTTTAAGGGTATTTGTTACATGGTAATATCTAACTGGTGTGCTATCACATTAAGAAATCAATAGATCATTTTGGTTATTTATTCTTACTGAATAAACTACTTTAAAAACTTGAGTGGCTTAAGCAACAGCCAATTTATTATCTTTTACAATTCTGTGGGTTGGCTGGGCTCTGCTGGGCTGTTCTTCTGCTCCACAGGATGTTTGATATTGATGTTATCCAGGAGTAAGACTGGACTGGAATTTCTGGACTGGCTCATTTAGATGGCTGGCAGTTGATGCTGGATGTAATCTGGGAGACCCTTGAGTTGGGCACTTACTGGGGCGATGCACCTGGCCTGATTGCTGGGTTCTCAGAGGAGACATCTGAAAGGTGAGTTTTGAGCAACCCATGACTTCTTATGACTTAGCCTTAAAAGCTCACTTCTGCCATATGCTATTAGTCAAAAGTGAGTCACAGAACCAGTCCAGATTTAAGGGGAGGGACTATACAAAGGAGTAAATATTCAAGAGTTCAGGTTCATAGTTCATAGATGAGGCGGGGGTGGTGTCAGGAGGATGTTTTTGAAAACAATTTATCTCAACTAGAATATATAGTCTTTCCTCTCCCTTCTTCCTTCTCATGTGGTATCTTTCTTTTTTTGGTTTGTTTTGTTAATCCTTGCCTGAGGATAATTTTTCATTGATTTTTAGGGAGAGTGGAAGAGAAAGGGGAAGACAGAGAGAAACATGGATGTGAGAGAAACACATCGATTGGTTGCCTCCTGCACAAGCCCCAACCAGGGCCTGGGCCAGGGAGGAGCCTGCAATCAAGGTACGTGCCCTTGACAGGAATTGAATCTGGGACCCTTTGGTCCGCAGGCCTGCTGCTCTATCCACTGAGCCAAACTGGCTAGGACTGCAGTATCTTTATTTTTGTTTTCATTTTATGGTATAGGAATTATTAAAACTCACCAGCATGCATATATATATGCATATATATATATATATATATATATATATATATATATATTTTTTTTTTTTTTTTTTCAATTAGAGGTCCTAGATTAAAGTCTTAGGTTGGCTTGGTTGGATAGCAGAGTGTATAAACATACATGGAAAAGGCCACTTCACATCTGCTTCAATTAAAATGTGTGATGACTCTTTAACCTTAGTAATTTTAAAGCTTTTAATCACATCATATCATTTTCCATCTTTGGCAAGCTGATGATTTAGGTGGGAAGGAAACCAAAGTGAAATACATGAAATAATGTAACAACTTTCTATGATACTTCACTCTCCCTTTGGCAGCCATTGCCTTACACCTGTGGGCTCAGCAGGACTCAACACGCAGTTTACAAGGAGTCAGTGCAGATTATCTAAGCGTTTTAGTACTGCTCACTTTGGGATTCTTCTCTCAGTGATCATCTAGAGTTCCAGTACTATGTGCTTTAAGCTCTGGGTTGATTTTGACTCAACTAAAAGGTCAGTTGGTTTGAACTACAAACGCCCCGTCATCTGTTTTGTACTCCTGATTTTCAGAACACTTGCTTGCTTTCTAGCACTTTTGAGATCTTTAACTTTCAAAGAAGTGTTCTCCAGTCCCTATCACCTCCTTTTTCTCTCTTCACATTCCATGGCAACCATGTCTGTATGGACACTCCCCCAACACACACACACACACACACACACACACACACCTGTATAGTATAGTGTAAACAAGGCTGGAAGACACAAAAATCAATTCTTTTTATATTGTGCTAGAAGTTGAATTCGGTGAGTTTGAAAGGCCGTATCCATTTCTTTCTGTTGCTCACTCCTTCCCTGTGGATTTAGAAGAAATGTTATAGTAAATTATTTTCTTAAACATTATTTTTTTTTCTATTCATGACATTCACATGCTAAAGTAAAAATTCTGTACTTAATTCTCCTTTCTCTATAAATATTTCCAAACTTTATGACTTTCTTACATGATTATGTTGACTATTTCCACCTACTCACCATCCTCTTTCACCATAATCTTTGCGATACATCCTTTCTTGTTGCTGATTTCTTTAGAAAACCCGTGTTAGCATTGGACTCATTTAAATGCTCTTGCTTTTTTTCTCCTAGCCATTCTGCTATTTCTTATTCTCTGTTCAGTTCTAGTCCTACTCCCCCTTAACTTTTCCTCTGACCTCTGCTAAACCAGGAAATAATCTGATCATGGCAGCTAAGAGATCACACCTACCCCATCTGGGGCAAGGCTTAGAGGAGTATGGCAGGCCATGTGACAAGGAAACTCCTCACCTGTTTTCCTGTATAAACACAAAGAGAAAGACCAGAATCCTGTTCAGGAGATAAAGACTTTGCCACAGAAAAAAGCCCATTGAAACTTTAAAGACAGTGTGTGATCCAAAGGATTAGGGAGAGAGGAAGGGAGAGAGAGGGAGATGGAGAGAGGGAGGGAGAACAAATGCCAACAATTCCGTTCATGGAGTATGGACCACAGTGCCAGCTTTTTCATTTGATCATGCTGTTCATTTAAACTGATGGAGTAAAACTCATCTGCTGTTGCCTACGAGTATTCCTCCTATATTTGTAGTATTCTTGTATACTCTGCTTTGTAATTTTTTCTTCTCTTTTTTGTTTATGGATGTCTGTGAAAGTCAGTCATGATTCTAGACTCTGTACTCACTACTTTAAGTCACTTAACTACTTTTTTTGTAGAATTTATTTTTACAGAGTTACAATTTAAATACAGCAAAATATACAAATATAAAATATATAGCTTAATATTTTGCTACATTTTGTATGTTTCTCCTATATACATGCATCAAACTATAGAAAACTCACATGACCCTTTTGAGAAACTACTACCCCAAAGATTAATTTTGCCAATTTAAAAAATTTATAGCTTTTAAGAGATATCATTGATGGACAATAAGTGGAACATTACAAAGTGTACAATTTGATAATTTTGATATATAAATCTGCAAAAACATCAATCAAGATGATAAACATTCTATTGCTCTCATTTCCTCATGCCTCTGTGTAATACTTCCTTCCGAGGGGTCCTGGATTACAAGAGGGTGGTTCTCAGGTGACAAACCCTGGAATCAGGTTCCTTCTTCTCTTCTCCCAATATTATGTCACTTTCTGTATCTGCCTCGCTTCTTTCATCTCACTTTACTCTAAGTTTGACTGTAACTGATGACTGTGGGCTTTTAGCTGCAAAATGCAGTTAATTAGTAAAACAGCATTTACTTAGCCTAGAATTTCGTTGGCCTAGGGCAGGACCCTGTTCAATGTCAGGCTCCTGCCCAGGCCCTTCTACCCAGGTGGAGTCCTGTGGTGGCGGGAACCTCCTTTTTCCCACCTGAGCTGCTCCTTTGCCTCCTTTCCTCCCCAGAGGTTGCCCACTGGTGTTGCTGTCTGCCCAGAAGGAGGGAAGCCACGGCCGGTTTCCCAGCTGAGAGTGGTAGTGGGAAAATTCACTGCTTCCACTGGAAGTCAATATTAAGTGGATGGGCTGGCGGAGGCACCAGACATCGGGCCTGCAGTCAGTAGGTCCTGCATATCTCAACATTTAGCGAATCAAGTTGAAAAGTTTCTGTAAGGCCAGACCCATGACCTTTGCAATGGGCTAGAGGCCCGGGATTGCCAGAGGATGGTTCAAGGTGATGTACCCTGAAATCGGGCTCCCTCCTCTCTGGTTCCAGGTGCATCACTCGAAAACCATAGCTGCCAAGTCCCCATAGCTCAGCAGCTCCTGCGTTGAGCGTCTGGCCCCTGGTGGTCAGTGCGCATCATTGCTACTGGTTGGACGATTGAATGGTCATTTAGGCTTTTATCTAAACTAATAAAAGCGAAATATTAAAATTAACCGTTTCTCCGAGACAGGGTAAGCCACGCCCACCAGCCAATCAGAGCGGCTGTATGCAAATTAGCCCAGCCAACATGGCGGCCGCTACTCAGGGACCTGAGTAAACAGCCCTTTCCATTGCGGCAGCAGCGAAAGTGAAGCTTCGCCCCTCAGCTCAGCTCCGATTAAACTGCCTCTAGCAGTTTTGAAACAATGTAACAATCATAGAATCCTCCGGAGCTGAAGGAAAGAGCAGCCCGGGCCTAACCAGTAAAAGTAACAATTGTTTCATTATAGACGCTGCCAGGTGAGGCAGAGGAGGCTTCCTTAGTAGTTAGTAGGCTGCCTTAAAGGAACAGTGTATCAATTATAGAAGATGACCCCAGGCCTTAAAGGAACAGCATCAATTATAGGAGATAAATCACAGTAACCTGCGTCCAGCCAGCCTTGCTGGGACATTGGGTCAATGGGAGCTGTGGGCAGCCTTAAAGCCCCTCACCCAGGCTGGTCAGGCATGCCAGCAGGTGGGCATCCCCCGAGGGGTCCCAGACTGAGAGAGGGCACAGGCCGGGCTGAGGGACCTCCCGAGTGCACAGAGCGGCTGCAGGGTGGGACAGCGCAGGACCCAGGACCCGTGAGTGGGAAACAGGCGCCAGGGTTGGAGGGCACCGGGAAGCGGGAAAGGGGCGGCGGGGGGGGGGGGGGCCCGGGCGGGGTGGGGGGTTCCCAGGGCCTTTGGGGGGCCCCGGGGGGGGGGAAAGGGGGGGGGGGGGGTCGGGAGGCTGGTTGGGGGGGCTCCCAGGCCCCTTGCGGGGGAACAGGGAGGGGGAAAGGAAGGGGGGGGGGCGGGGGGGGGGGAAGGGGGGGGGGGGGGGGTCTCGGCCTGCTTAGTG
>PVJC01014084.1:0-36884 GCA_004026665.1 Murina feae | reverse complement strand
CTTTCTCTGGTATCTCAGAAATTGCCACATTTAGCAACTCATTTTGTTCAAAGTTGCATTGTAAAAAATGTTAAAGTTTATGAAAGTAGTAGCATAAAGTGGACAGAGTTCTGGCTGAATTGATTGGATAAGATCTAAATAAGAAGAAAACTCAGAAAGAAGCCATTGACTTTGTATCACATTCAATGGGCAACATAAAGTTGGATAGTGATTCCATTTTTTTTTCTTCCAGGCACATACATTTAATTTCCCCAGTGTCAGGTAGGAAGAAGGATATTTAAGAGAGTCCTTGGAAAGTGTAACTGATGTGTTCTGTTTGTTGTGCAAGCATATAAATGTGATCTTTAAGCTTTTCTTATATCACTCTCTCCACTGCAACTATCTTAATTCAGGCCACTTTCATCCTCAACTGCTGTACAGGTCAGCATCCTAAACGCCTCCTTACCAACTCAATCCAATCCACTCTATACTCTTTCTTTGGCATTCCATAGGGTCCCTTTGACTGAAATCATTCACAGACATTCTTTTTCCCACTGAAAAAACATGCCGGGAATTTTAATAGGTATACATTCCCTCAAAATCTTTCTAATGAACCTGGCTAATTGCCAAATGCTTTCACAAAGTCATTTTTTTTTTTTTTAGACAGAGTCAATTGTAAAATATATCCCATTTGGTAAAAATCCCAGAAGATTGTAGAACAGGAGAAGATAGATCAGAGTGGTGAAAGCAAGAAGAAAAAAAACACCATTTTGTTGTTATTGTTGTTTGTTTCTTTCTCACACAACCCCTCTGGCTTGGGGGCCCTTAAGATCACCCGCTTTCGGATTTGCACTAGAAGGACTCACTGGATTCAGCATATGGTTAGTTATCTGGCAGCTAAGATGTATTGCCCTAATGTTTAAGCTACAGGAAGATAACAAGGGGATAAGATGTAGGTGGTATCTGGGGAAATCTATGTGCAGGTTTCCTTGTTCTCTCTTTTTCATATGAGGGGTCTCATGAAGCATAGCCTTTCACAACAACTAAATGTAACATGAGTTTGAAGCTCATTAAAGATTCAGTGCCCAAAGCATGTAGTATTGAGGGTTGGTTACAAAGTACCTTCTGTTTACTGTTTATCAAAATCTCAGACTCCCAGAAGGAAAGCTAATGTTCAGCATAATCCTATCATTTGCATAACGAGTCTAAGAATGGTGAACCATTCTTGTGGTTAGCTGTTACCAAAGATTCATCTTGCAAGCAGGTTATTTTAAGGAGAGCAGGGTCAGTCCTGCTACGTCGCCTGCTTTCCTGCACACCCCAGACTCATATCTGCATAGAATGTCATGCAAAGTGTAAGCATCAGAAGTAGTGACCTAATTCTCAGAAAAGAAGCAAGAAGAAGATTGCATTCCATAACGGACATAGTGACAGAAATGGCAGATAAAACAAATCAGATAGATGAATATATGCTGCTGCGTCTGTTTCCTCCTGAGCACAGGTGCACAATTCCGTACAATGGGTGGGAACATGTGGCCATTTTGATAGCAATGCAGACCATCAAACATCAAAGATGCCAACATATGCAGAAGTATTTAAGGCCACAGTGAGAAGCATAGGTTCCACAGTTGTTTCCAATTCTCATTATAAATGTGCAGAAAGATCATTCACTTTTCTGTGTGTGCCTGGAGCTGTTTCACTACAGAGAGTAAGATGGCCCTGTCTAATGGCACAAAGACAGAGTAAACCTCTTTGTGCACTACGACTCGACTCTGAGAGTCGGTGGGGCTTTGGGTGCAGAACACGGAATGACTGAGTGTTTACTAAACTAGATGACCCCAAACTAAATTTACCTGAGGTCTGCTATGAATGAACAGAAGATCAAATCTGTTAAAAAGCACATTTTAACTTAAAAGAGATATGACTGGACCAAAAACTAAGTAAAAAAAAAGTCCAAGCGGCAATGCTTTCAGGAGGGAAAAGTTGGGAAGTTCATGAAAAAATATTGCGAGAATTTTATGACATAAAAATTCTACAGTGTCTTTGCATATTTTTGCACTATGATTCTATTTTCAAATGGCCCATACAAATAATTGAGTGTGATACTTTTGATTCTACCTTTTTTAATAAAGACATAACAATAAAGTGATATGATCATTACTCGAGCGGGTAGTTTCCTCATCGATTAGTTCATTAGGAAGGCCTGGCTCTTGAATGACAGTTTTGAAACTTGAAGGACAAAGAGGACTTTATAATTTAAACATTTCCAAAAAATAAAAATAAAAGTTTCTACTCAAACTGTTCCAAACCTAGGAAATGACTTGCAAAACCCCAAATATGGAACAAGTTTAGCAAGAGCAAAAAACAAAATTTATTTTACAATGAGCTTTGTGAGATGTAATGGTGACAAAGAAGGGACTAATTTAGCATATGGAATGGGCTGAATGTGGGAAGGGAATGGGGGAAAGAAAGTCCAGGGTACTATCCAGGTCTTTTCTCCTCCTTATTTATTAAAGTTCACCTTAGATGAGGTCCAAAGAACTAACCCTATCCCTTTGGTTAGTATATAATAAGTGTAACAAAAAGTGCTAATGATAGTACTTTTAATTAAAGACCGATTTGCAAAGCAATACTTTAATTCTGATATCTTATTTCTTGTGAGTTTTATCACTATAAAATGTTTTTAATCTTTCAGGTGAATACTGGAAGACAGCATATAATTTTTTTATACTCTAGCATGTATTCACGTTTGTCGTGGCTAAGGCAGATAAAGCTACTGCCTTAGCAATAATAAGCAGAAATATATAAATTTAGGGTAGATGAAAAAAACTGATTTAGAAAGAATAAAAAGCCCTAACCGGTTTGGCTCAGTGGATAGAGCGTCGGCCTGTGGACTGAAAGGTCCCAGGTTCGATTCTGGTCAAGGGCATGTACCTTGGTTGCGGGCACATCCCCAATAGTGGGTGTGCAGGAGGCAGCTGATCTCTCATCGATGTTTCTAACTCTCTATCCCTCTCCCTTACTCTCTGTAAAAAAATCAATAAAATAGATTAAAAAAAAAAGAATAAAAAGCAGTGTGTAAATTCTACTAAGGTTTGAATCACTGACCACTTTATAATGTTTACAATAAGGAAGGTGTAATGAACAGATACCTGGATGAAGTTTACTTCCTATTGCATATCCTTCAATGAGAACATCCTCTTAATTGGTATGTAGTGGGCAGTGGTGTGCAACAGAATAAAAATAAATAGTCTTTATATCCTTAAAATTATGAGATATTGCTTCATTATCAACCTTTAATCCTAGAATAGTTACTTTATTTCCCCAAAATCTATTTTCACTCACTTTTTGTATAACTCAGATTAGTTTCCCACTGTTTTATTTTTATTTTTTAATTTTCTTACTGTTTTAAAGATAATTGAAAACACCGAAACCTGACTCTTGAATACTACTGTCAGCAAGAAATAAAATACAAAGACTCCCTCATGAAAAACATGTAATAACATGAATGTTTACTCTTTACCAGCAAAAAAGTGAAATACGAAATTCTTGATTGCAAAACCACTAAAACATTTTCCATAAAACACAAAGAGATACATACACAAAAAGCCCTTATTCCCTTTTTCAAAAGAGTTAATTATAGATTTTTTTATGTAAACAGCTACTTCCCTTTAATGGAAATGCAATTCACATTTACTTATCCTAAGGTTTGTTAGCAACACTATACTAAGTATTGCAAATATTAAAAAGAAAAAGAATTTCTATGGTCAAGGACATTCGCAGACCAGAGAAAACATCTCAGGATTATACTGATCAAGCCGTCAATGCACAACCAGACTTCACATGAGAAAGTTCAGCCATTAACTTCCATATACGAAGGAGTTTGGGGGGAGGGCTTGATACCTATTGCAATCCCTTGAGAAAAATTCAGGTAGAATGCTATCTCAAAGATGGTCCCTTCCCACTAAAATCGTTCACCATTGTAGTGCAGGATGAAAATGCTCCAGTTGGAGAAGTAGGCATGTGCAGCTGAGACACAGTTCTCACAACTGAATGTGTTGGGCAAGTAGGAACCTAGGATATATTCATATGTCTAAGGGTGAGTTAAGGGTCCTCTTCACACCCACATTCAGAAAAAAACACACCAAGAAATATCTAAATTTTCACTTTTTTATAAAATGCTATATCTATTTTACTTTCTTATATGATATTTAACAATATTGGCACATAGTTACTGACTGCATGCCAAGTGCTTTGTCAAATGGGTTATTTGATTACCTACCCAATATTAATTCTTCTCCTGTTCCTGCAAATCACAAAGTACCTAGTCTTTTGGTGTGTGTAAGAGGTGGGGGGCGGAGGGAACCAACCACCAAATACAAAGCAAAAAATACTGATATTCAGGCTTTTGTTCAGGCAAAGATAAGAAGAATAGAGAGGGCAGCAGGGAATGTACAATGTCTCCAGGACAGTTCTTCAAAATACTTTAATCCACTGGCAGGCATCCTCTTGCTCTACCAACTGTCTGTTATTAAGACTAATGCTATGGAGACTGCCATTTGTTAGGCCAATGTCCCTTCAGAACCTTGGTTTGAAGTAGAGACCAGATCAAACTTTTTGAAGTATTTACCATTAATTTGACAGCCACAGTGTGATTGAGGATCTTCTCAAATACCAGCGAGATAATTACACAGCTGTCTCTACTTCTAATCCTATATAATATCCTATATAATAAAGAGCTAATATGATAATTAGAACAGAGCTGCAGAACAACCTTCTGGAATGACCATTTGGGGAGGGGGGCACACAAGACAGCTGTGGCTGTGGAGAATTTTGGGCATTAGGCCTCTAGTTTTAAATAATTCAAAACTCTCTTTAGCCTTAATATCCTCTCTCAGCATTCTCTGTCCCCAAAGTTCAAAATGGAATTGCATCATCCAGAGACAACACAGACAAAGAGCTGGTAGCAGAAACATATGAATCAGGGGTAATGGTGGTGGGATAGCAAAGTAAAAAGAATTTGACCCTATATGTGTTTCAGCATGAGAAGTCTTATGGTTTACTAATAATTTTTTCTTAGACTATATCAGATGAGCACAAAGCAATCATATATCCTGCATGGGTCAATATGAAGAAAGCCCAGCCATTGGTGCCTTGTGGGTGAAGACCAGTGGAGCAATAGAAAATATGTACATGCTGTTTAAATATGCATCTTTTAGAATGAGTAATTTTGAGAAATTTAGCCAGATTAAAAAATACTTGATGTGCATGCAGAATTTTGCAGAAATATATTTTTCATAGGAAGAAAAACCTGAGATACCCATTATGAGGGAAATACATATATAATTTACATATGTTTGTACATTGAAAAAATACATTTCAAAGTTATGTTTATATATAAAGATATTAAGAGATTGAGAGAATGAGAATTGTATGGTGTCAATAGAAAACATGATATAATAAAACTGATAAGCAATATTATTATAATTAAACAAGTCTGTATAGATAGGCATCTATATATATAAAAGCCTAAGCAACTGGCTGACTAGTCATAGCTATGACACACACTGACCACCAGGGGGCAGACACTCAATGCAGGAGTGGAAATCAAAGGCATGGAAACATGGAACAGACTGATGAATCTCAGAGGGAATGTTGGGGGAGAGTGGGAAGAGATTAACTAAAGATCTTGTATGTATACTAAAGGCCTAGTGCATGGATTCATGCATTGGTGGAGTCCCTCAGCCTGCAGGCTGAAACTGGCTCTCCAGCATCCCCTGAGGGTCCTGGATTATAAGAGGGCACAGGCCAGGCCAAGGGACCCCCTACCAGTGCAGGAATCTGTGCACCAGGCAGCTACTTTATAAAATAAAAACCATATATAAAAAATACCCATCTCTAACTGGCAGTGTTTAATTTCTTAGTTTTCATTACTTTAATATTTAGAAAAAAATGTGAAGATCACTTTTAAAAAAAGTTCTTAAAATGTCATTTCTTTGCGTTTTAGTGAAATTAGATATTCTTTTGTTTCTATGGACTATTTGAGAAAATAACTTTTAAGGTAGGACATAAATAGGAAACTTAACCAGATTTTAGTGAGAGCCTTTAAAAGCCTCATTACTGTATGTCTCCCCTGCCCTCCCGCTGCAACTTAACGTTTCCTGTAGGCTAGTTGACAGTGCCTTGTCTAGACCTGACCTATGTTTCGTGGCACAATGTGTTTATTGGACCAGTAGTGCCCTCCCTGTGTTTAAATGAGGATCCTTCCAGTATACGTCCTATTTCAGAGTTGTTTCTAACTTTTTTGGAATTATCTTGTCTGATTTCTTACTAAGAAATACTTCTGCTTGCTTTCAATTAATTCTCTTCTGCGCCCTTTTATTGTGCTCTAGTAGAGATAACAAACTAGGGCGGCTCTCAAATAGCTACTTAATTCATTGAACCCGTGTTTACTCTGTTTCCTTCATCAATGATTTATATTTCCTCAAGGGGATAGATCTCCGTAGGCTGACTGATACATCCCTTGGAAGATATATGCATGTAAAAGAGTTATTTCCCTGAAGCAGTTTTTCTAGTTTAATCACACTGGGATGCTCTTATCTTGAAACTCAATTCCCTTATTTTGCTGAACTGAACTCTCAGTAGGAAAAACAGCTGGCAGAAGCTGCAGCATGACAGTTTTTCTCCACTCTCGCATTCTCAGATAAAGAGAAAAACTTTAATTTCCTATTGTCATTGCAGAGTAAAAAGGAACAATCAGCAAGGAGGAAACTCAAATTGAACTGCTTAAAAACTACAAACTATAATTTAAAATGTTGAGTTTCAAATGTAGGACTCATTGCATGCATTATCTTAAACAAGTTCCAGCATATGGACTTCAGTTGGCCCTTATGAATTTAAGAATCCCTGCATCAAAACATTCCTGTGAAATTAAATAAACCACTCCAGGTAATATGATTGAAAAGTAGTAGGCCCTAAATAAATGTTAATTACATGTCTAATATGTATTAGATACTTTCACATAGAATAATCCTTGGATAAAAGACTGTGTGTGCCATGAGGATTCTTCTAGCCAGTAGGAGCATGTGGGAGAAATAATGGAGGATGATAGGATTGAGAGAAGTGAATTTCATATAAGATAACTAACTTCTAATCAATAATAACAATAATGCCCATTTATTCACTATTTTTACAGCTGTGTGTATGTGTGTATGTGTGTGTGTGTGTTGTAGTTACTATGGGCCCTAGGCATTATTAGAATCTAATCTAATAAAAAGAGTAATATGTAAATTAACCCTCACTCTGAGACATCTAAGCCACACCCACTAGCTAATCAGAGCAGCTGTATGCAAATTAACCCAGCCAAGATGGTGGCTGGCAGCCATGGAGCTCCAATAAGCAGAAGGCTTCCATTAGGCTGGCTGGGCCTCTGCTCAAAGCAACAATGTTTCAATTATAGAAGATAAATAAACCCCAGAAACCTGATTCCAGCCAGCCTCTCTGGGACGTTGGGTCAATGGGAGCTGTGGACAACCTGAACTGTAATAAGTAGGAGGCTTGCCCCAGCGATGGAGGAAGCTAAGGTTCCTGTCTGCCTAGGCCAGCTGTGGCCTCCACTCATGGCAATAAAGTTTCAATTATAGAAGATAAACCTCAGTTACCTGCTTCCCACCTTGTGGGAGCCTGAATTGTCAGGGGTAACCTGACCTGGGCTCCCGTTAAAGCAACAAAGTTTCAACTTCAGAAGTTAAATAAATCCCAGCCAGCCTCGCTGCAAACAGCCACCAGCCCCTCACCCAGGCCAGGCACATCAGCAGGTGGACATTCCCTGAGGGGTCCCAGACTGCCAGAGGGCACAGACCAGGCTGAGGGACCCCTGAGTGCACAAATTTTTGTGCACCGGGCCCCTAGTATAATGATAAATAAGACAAATCTGCCACTACCTTAGTGAATTTCACATTCTAGACAAAGTAGGGACAAACAGAAAGCATTTAAGAAGACAATAAATCAATAAATTGATTTGATTATGTATACTGGGATTCACAAAGAAATGTGAAGCAAGGAGGTAAAAATTTGAGATTTATATACTATTATAATATGGACCAGGGAGAGTTATGGGAACAGGGAGGGATATATTACCCTCCTAGATTTTTTATTAGAGGCCTACAAATCAAACTAACAAAAGACAAATAAAAATATCAAATTTTATAGGAACTAAAATATCTTCCATTATATATATTTACTTTTATGCCATATTGCTTTATTCTAGACTCCTTCACTATCTTTAAAGATCTGCAAGTTAAATTTAGATGTGTAGGGAAACATTATAAACAAATAATGCATTATGTTAGGGTCAATTTAGATTTACTGACTACGAGAAAAAGAAAGGGTGTCATAACTGGCAAAGAACACCAGAGTTGGACAGTAAAGTGGTAAAAGCAAATGTTTTTCAGAAATTATTACAGTAGAGAAAAAGACATCTCAATATAGAACTGGGCTCAATTTCAAATACAACAAAGACAAATGGGGATTTATTCAATGAGCAGAATAAGATCATCAGACAAACAAGAACAAGTAACACACTGTCTGGCGAGGTGGTAATTTTGGTTAAAATGACTTGACAGGATTCTTCTGAAGGTAGGCCAAAGTGATCAGATACCATAGATAGGGGATGAATAATTTCATCAGATGTGAAGTGGGTTTAGACATCAAGGATGAAAAAATTCTCACTAAACTAACTTAGCAGGATTCTTATTGCACCTGAGTGATGCCAGGATGTGTTGACTTAACTGAACAGGGGGCTCAGAAGAGCCTGACTAAAGTTTGGTCACAGGAAGTCTTTGTTAGTATGAAAGTAGGGAATGGGCCAAAATGGTGGCAGGAACAAGGACAAATGACAGGTAGGATGACCTATCAGAATTCTTGCATACATGTGAACAGAAGAGGGGCTATGTAGTAAACCTTATAAGCTCAATAACCAAAGTAACCCCACAGAATGATCATAAAATCCTAACTGGGCAGGTCATGGTGGGTAGTCATGGCCCAGGCTATAACTTCCTTAGTGAAAGGTTTATATTTGCCTTAAGCAAGCCCTGTCCAGTGTTCTTGAGCATCTTGTTGCCTGTATACCATCCCTGTTTACTGTAAATGTTAACTGTGCTCTACCAACCCATGTAAAAAAAGCATAAAGCTCTTTATTTTACTTTATCTAATCATAGGTATTGCCCAGCCTGACTTTCTCTAGTCTCCTTAATCTACCACCAATGGATTTGATGTAATCTTCCCTAAGTTTCTTCCTTTGATTCCAAAAGCATAAAAAGAACTTCCATTTTCCAGAAGCATTTTCCCAATCTGTTGAGATCTTGCTTCTGGGTATGTCTTTATTTTGACTCAAATTAGTAGACTCATAAAATTTTCTATAGGTTTGAAAGTTTTTATGGTCAACACTAGTGCCCCAGTGCATTGATTGATGCACATTGAAAAGAAATTAGTTAAAAGGTGACTGACTGGGCGGGACTGGGCAAGATGGGCCAGACACAACTTTTCACAGTCCCTCCCCAGACAACCTTGCCTGAGGTGGTGCTGCAGCTCACACAGGATGCACATGAGAATCAGGCTTCCTCCTCTCTAGTTCTGGGGTGCGTCACCTAAGAACCACCACTGCCAAGTCGCCATAGCTCAGCAACTCCTGTGTTGAACTTCTGCCCCCTCGTGGTCAGTGTGTGTCATACCTACTGGCCTGTTGGACAGTTGCTTAGCCTTTTATATATGTAGAAAGATAACTTACTACATCTGATTTCTTTCACTTTTCTTCTCTTTTCTTTTTGGCTGTTTTCTTTAATTCTCTTTTCTTTATTTCATTTTTTTAAATTTCTCTGTTAAGCTTAAATCTCACCAATATGCTATGTAGGTAATAATGTTTACTGACAGAGATATTACATTCAGGCAGCAAATAATTTTAAATTCAAAGACTTGTTGGGAAGAAAGTTTTCAAACCCGTAGGACTAACTACTTTGATTAGGTCAGAGACTCAGTGGAGAACAATATTGATAATTAAGGAAAAACTTTATGCTAGTTGGTCCTGAATAGACTGAATTGCTCATTGAGATTTTTCTATTGAAAAGGAGTTGTCAGAGTTGCTCAAATTCCTCTTTCTTAATTAGTCCTTTCAATTTGAGCTATAATTTCAGAGAAAAAAAGGAGGTAATTAAATTCTTTAGCCAGGGAGAGATGGTGAGTGGAATAAAATGATAATTTTAAAAATCCAGCCCTAACTGGTTTGGCTCAGTGAATAAAGCATCGGCCTGCGGACTCAAGGGTCCCAAATTCGATTCCGGTCAAGGCATGTACCTTGGTTGTGGGCACATCCCCAGTGGGGATTGTGCAGGAGGCAGCTGATCGATGTTTCTCTCTCATCAATGTTTCTAACTCTCTATCCCTCTCCCTTCCTCTCTGTAAAAAATCAATAAAGTACATATTTTTTTAAAAATCCAATGGAAATAGAAAATAACACCAATTTGGTGAGCTCATTGGCATCATTTTCTATTTGTAATTGGTAGACAATTAACATTCAATTTTCTCATCATCTTAGTTGTTTTCGGAAAAAAAAAATGTTTTCCTTGCCACACATGAAATTTTTCTCTACGATACTATTTATTTAGATACCTTTGGCCTTTTCTCATTGGTCTCATTTATTTTTCTTTTCATCATACATACCTTAGACAGTGTGTGTGTTTTCCATGATAGTATCTCCAAACACAAAGTCCATGTGTTTAAAGTTACAACCTCTTCTTGCCTTTTTGTTTAAAAACACAACTTGAATTTTACTTATTGATGGACTAATTGTTGCCAAATTGTGTGATTTTTTAAGGGTAGTTAAAAATGTCTCTGCACTGTAATATCTTTCCAACTGATGTTTGAAATTCCTTAAATAAATATTAATGTACTGGCATTTAGTGAAAACACTCCAGAAATGCAAATGTCTATTTACGGATATTCAATAAAACCTAAACAAGAAGTGGATTTTCTATTTGTTGTGGTTTTTTTAAAACTAGAAAATTATGCACGGTGTTTGACAAATAACAGTAAGAAAAATTTTATTCAAGAGGAACTATTGAAATAGATACACAAGAGAGCTACTACAATGGAACCTTGTAGTAAAGGAGAGAGATGAGCTCAACTCTGAATACAAGAAGGAAAAGGGGGGATTTATCCTAAGGAGCAATGTGAAGGGTCAGAGGGTGGTGGAAAGGTTCAGGACAGGCCTGCCTAAGATGTGCCATTTTGCCATGAGGATTATTTGCGCTAATAGCAATTGAGACACTGTGAGCTCAAGAGAAATTTTACCTTTCCTTTAAATAATTTTAATTGGGGGCCTTACCCACAATGAGTTATTACCAGAAATAAATGTATCTGACTTAACTGTATGTCAGAGCAAACATCGAATTACTGAACATGTGTTCTTCTTATTGGCTTATGAGTTGCCTTCTTCCCCTCTGAAGGCTCAGACCCCTATCCCGTTCTTTGGCGCTAGATGGCATGTATTTTACCTTATTTTACCCTTCTGCATTAATACCTCTTATGGATATGGGTTCCTGTACAAATGAAATTAAATTTTATTTTCTCCTTAATCTGTCTCTTGCCAAGTAGATCATTAGACCAGTCACAAGAACCTTCATAAAGTAGAGCAAAATTGTTCTTCCCCAACAATGGAATATTTCTAAGAGGGATATTGAGGATAAGGGCAGATTCTGACTAAACCCACCTGATGGGATTCTTGCTAAAATTGAATGATGCAGAGACAAGCAGCAAAGTCAAAAAGGCAAGGCCTACTGAAAACAAGCTCAAAAGAATCTGAGTAGAACTTGGTCAAAGAGAGAATCTCCCTTGGTTTTCACATAAATATATTTTAAAGAATTTCCTCTGATATTATACTGCAATTTTTCTGAATTCGAAAACAAACAAACAAACAAAAACATACTCAAATCAAAAAACCTGAGACAGGGTGGTGTCAAGTTAGTGCATCAGCAATAATGCCCAAATCCAGATGTGCTCTGAGTGGCCCTCACACCTTTTGGTCAATGACTATTGTGTTCACTACAAAACTTGCAGTAGGTAATACTGCATGGAAAAGAAGAGAAAGTAAATAAATCTCCATAGACATTTCCACGTTATGAGGCACAGCTGCTTGGCTCTCTTTTCTCTGATTGGAGTGTTGCTAGCATTGGCAAGCTTGGGTTTTCTCTGTCAATACAACCTTGAAAATGGGGGCATTAAGTGCCCATTCTTGGATTGTCCAGTAATACACAGAAATCCTACTGAGAAACTGTTCTTCAATGTATATCCTACTTGGTCTTTCTTCAATGTCAGGTGGTTTAGACCTTAACAAATGTCTTTATGCTTGTACTTCATCTCTGAGCAAAGTGAAATGCAGTTGTTCCCTTTTATCCATGGAGGATACATTCCAGGAAACCCAGTAAGTATCTGAAACCATGAATACTACCAAATCCTACATACATATGGTGTCCCTCCCCTGTGCCCCATGCATGTATAGAGCTTTACTTAAAGAAAGCAATTTATAGCTTCTTTTTGGCATATCCAAATTTCCAGCAACACTACTTTTTTACTTTGGGGCCATTATTAAGCAAAGTGAGGATTACTTAAGCACAAGCACTACAATATTGGGACAGTGGGTCTGATAAGTGACTAACGGGCAGGTAGGGTATACAGCCTGGATAAACTGGATAAAGGGGGATTCACATTCCAGGCAAGACAGAATGGGACAGGGTGAGATTTCATCATGCTATTCAGAATGGAGTGCAATCTAAAGCTTATGACTTGTTTATTCCTGGAATTTCACATTTAATATTTTTGGAATGTAGTTGATGATAGGTAACTAAAACTACAAAAAGCGAACCCCTGGAAAGATTACTGCATTTGGCCGGAGCATAAGACATTGGCAACTTGCCTCTTTGCCACTTGACTGCCCTCACTGAAATGCACTTTCTGGTGAAATTATTACCTTTTCAGGTCATGTGGTGCTCAGTGGGAGGCATTTGGGAGAATCCTGGGAAATCAGTCTTTTCTTTTGCTCTAGAGGTGTTCAGCGCTCATCAAAACTCTATGCCGCACCTTTTGGCAACAAAAGTCGTAAGCTTAGAAGGATCTTTTTTTTTTTTTTTTTTTTTAAGAATCTTTAAAAAGAACACTAGAGGCAGCCTACATACAGATCAAGTTTCAGATTTTTTTTCCTATCAAACTCCCCAAACCCAAACATCTATGCCTTTGAAGGTTCTAGGGCTGGTAGTTTAAACGTGATTTAACAATTATTATTATTGTTATTATTATTTCCTAATCATATATAAAGGTGTCTTCATTATTTACTACTAGGGACCCAGTACATGAAATTCATGCAGTGGGGGAGGGGATTCTCAGCCCAGCCTGCCCCCTCTCACATATTGAGAGCCCTCAGGAGGTGGCCTACTGACAGCTTAGGCCTGCTTCCTGCTCCCCTTGGGAAGCGGGCCTAAGCCACAGTCTGGCCTCCCTTTGTGGGAGGCGACCAGGCTATCAGGGGAAGACACCAGCCCCATCACCTTGCTGCTGCAGCCACTGCCAGTCACCGCAGCCACCAAGGTGTTTTCATCAACACAGACTCCAGTCCCTTCACCATGAAGAAATGACAACTTTCTTTAGGCATTTTCAAGATGTGTCTTTCATAGGATATGACATTTCTTTCTTTTTTTTTTATCCTCACCTGAGGATATATTTCCATTAATTTTTACAGAATATGAGAGAGAAGGAAAAAACAGAGAGAAACATCAAAGTGATAGAAACACTTTGATTGGTTGCCTCCTGCATATGCCCTGACTTGGGCCCCAGCCAGGGAAGAGCCTTCAACCTAGGTACATGCCTTGGCCAGAATTGATCCCAGACACTTCAGTCAGCAAGCTGAGGCGTTATACACTGAGACAAACCAGCTAGGGCAGGATATGACATTTCTTAGCCTTTCAGCCGCACCTTCATTTTTTTTTTTTCTCCAGGAGTGTGGTGGAAAAACCCTAGATAGCCTTTAGGGATTCTTATTACCCAAGTTACTGAAAACATTACCAGTGGCATACAGGGAGGTTAGACAATGAGTGGTAAGAAAAGGTGTTTTCTCTGTAGTTCATTCCAATCACCAGCTCCACCCCTATCCCTCCAATCCCATCTCCACCCCTGCCCAGTCCTGTAAGCTCTGGCAAAGGATGCAGACCTGGGCAGGGGACCCCCAAGTTCCTCCCATCTTTGGCCTCACAGAGCCCAGGCCTCTGAGATCACTGACTCTGATCCTGGCCCCTGCCATTGCCAGCTCTGCCCATGCCCCAATATAGCCTCTGGCCAAGGCTATAGGCCTAGGCAGGAGACCCCCAGGTCCCTGCATTGCTGGTTCTTCCTGTGCCCAAATCCCTGCAATTGAAGGCTCCATCCCTCCCCCTCCAATCACTGGCTCTGCCCCTGCCTTGGCCCTGAGATCGCCAACTCCACCCCTGCCCCACTACAGCCTTTGGCCAAGGCTACAGACCTGAGCAGCAGACCCCCAGGCCCCTGCCATTGCCAGCTCCACCCTTGAGCCTTTGGCCAAGGCTGCAGGCATGAGCAGGGGACCCCCAGACCCCTGCTTTGCTAGCTTCACCAGCGCTCAGACCCCTGTAATTGCAGGCTCCACCCCTGCCCCTATGATTGCTGGCTCTGCAGAGCCCAGGCCCCTGTGATCTCTGATCTTGCCCCTGCCAAGGCCTGAGGCCTCTGGCCCAGGCATTATGCCTGGGTAGGGCACCCTCATACCCCTCTGATCATCAGCTCTGCCCTTGCTCCCTCCAATAACCAGCTCCACCCTTGCCCATGCCTGAGGCCTCTGGCAAAGGCCCATGGCCTGGGCAGGGGAACCCCAGCCCCCTCTGGTCACCTGTTCTGCACTTCGGGTCCCCCGCCTCCTCTGCCACCTGCCTGGCTAACAAGCCGGACCACTTCAGTGGTGAGGCTGAGGCAGACTGGGCACCACCATCTTGTGGCTATGAGCACTGCCATCTTGTGGATATGGGGGAAGTGATTTTTTTAACAAAGTGATGCCTATTTTGCATATTACTCTTTTATCAGATAGGATGTGGCTATAGGCACCACCATTTTTTTGGCTATGTGGGTGGCCATCTTGTGGCTATGGAGGCAGCCATCTTTGTGATGGAGTGAGGCCTAATTTGCATATTACTATTTTATTAGATAGGATTCCATCGCTACTCAGCCAAACCTGTATATTAAAATTTCTTACTTGGAATATTCACCAATGGTAATGGCATTGTTAGTATTATTCGAGGTTCAAATTGAAGAAAATGGAGATCCATTTCATACAAGCTTAAGAGAAAATAATGACAATACATTAACTCACTTATCTGAAGAGTTCTGTGGTTGACTATGCCTCTGAAACTTCAGAAATTCAAATACATATAACTTCAATTTTTTTCCTTCTTGCTCCAAGACACTCAAAATGTTTTGTTCTTATTTTCTTCTTCCTCTAGAAAGGGAGCCTTGGCTACAGAGAAATAAACGCTTAAAATATCTGAATTTGATTAACCTAAAGATAAGGGAAGGCCTCTTAGGGGAGCTTGTGGCTAATGAGCCCATTTGACCAATCATTATGAAAGGTGCGGGGGTCTGGGGTATAATGATTAACAATTACTGGGTCACATTTTTACTTCTATGGAGGATATAGTCCAGAACTACCTCAACATGGGAATGGTAAATTCTAAAGGAGAATAAGTATTTTATTTTGAAAATAAGCAGGTATGATGAGGGGAAAAAATAAAATAAAACATGTCCATACCATGTGGCTTTTCTCTATTTCCCTTGAGATACATACATTGAGAATCAAATTCTTGAAGCAAAACAGTCACTTTCAGAAACAGTTGCCTTCCCTAATGTTAACTGCAAAATAAACTTATCTTTGGGAATGCAGGTGTCAGATTTTGACAGTTTTGCTAAGGAAAAACTTTTAAAAGGAGCAGTTGGTTGGAACCATTCCTACTCCAAAATATTTTTCCTGCCATCCTGAGATTTTACCATCTGTAACTTCATTGTACAAGCCATTAAATCCCTTTTAAAAAACCCCAAATAATTGGGATTTTATGACTGGAAGGATGTTTAAGACCAGTGACTCTACCTCCCAAGTTAGTCAAGAAATCACTTTTTTATAATGATCAAGCACTCTTTACACCTGACCTCCAGGGATGGTGAGTCCACTGTGTCCTCAGGCAGTCTGGTCTGGGTTGGACATTTCTGATTATTGGAGAACAAGGATAAATATATTTTAAATGCTACAAAATACTTTTTCCATAGTACTGAGATGAGGACTACTATTCCATAATCTCATTGACATCGGGGTCAATGAAATTGCCCCCCAGCCCCCCCCCCCACAAACCTGAAATCTCTCTCTCTCTCTCTCTCTCTCCCTCCCTCTCTCTCTCTCTCTCTCACCTTCTATAACAACAGAGACTATGCTAGTGCAGAAATTTGAGATTTTGGAAAGAGGGATAATGATAGAAACTAATGAAGATATAAATTGAGGTAGAAGAAGAGAAGTTGCTTTTTTAATTGCTTTCTTCATTTTGGGGGGAGGTATTCATGGCAGAAAATTCCAGTACAAAGAACTTATATTCATCACCAGCTCTAACAAGAATAATAGTTGCTATAACTCTCATTATCTAGGCTCAGATCAAGGCTTAATTTGTTTACTCATCACAGCTGTCCTGAAAGGTATGATTTTCTCCATTTTGCTAATGAAGAAACTGGGGCTTTTCTAGAGAAAGAACATTTTACAGGAACCAAAATCCAAAGCAATTATTTCTGATTGTGAAGCCTATGACTTTCCCACCTGGTCCTGGGGTAGATAAGAATGACATTCGGTCACAAGAAGGGTTTGATGCATGTCATACCTACTGCATAGACAACCGTTTATTCTGCATTTCCATTGATTCTGATACAAGCTACAAATTGAATGAACCTCATCATTATGCTAAACACCATTTCCATTGATTCTGATACAAGCTACAAAGTGAATGAACCACATTATTATGCTAAGCACAGGATTTATATAAGAAAAACTATGTATTTTATGATTCCACTTATGGGAATTAAATAGAAAAAAACAAATCTATAAGAGTAGGTTTCTATAGCATGAGCATGGTCATGGAAATGAAGAAAAAAACTTCAAATAGCACAAGAGATCTTTAGGAGGTAATGAAAATATTTTTTAAATGGACTGTGGCAATACTTTCACAATATTATAAATTTTCTGTAAATTACTAAACTGCACATTTAAGAAAGGAAGTTGCTGTCATGTAAAGTAAACCTCAATGAAACAGAAAGTCTTGCATATCAAAACTAGAAAGAGCCAAAGTAAGCAAGTGGTAGAGTTCGCACCACAATAGTGCTCCTCCTCTGCGTACTCTGAGATGTTATAGTCACACCATCATTTTACATATTCTAAGAAAATTATATGCTAATTAAACTTAAATGTGTTTTTCATATACAGGGTGTTCCCAACAATGTACATGCATACTTTGAATAATTATGAATACAGTGTTTATTAAAATACATTTCAGTTTCAAAACTGAGCTATTAGTTATTAAACTAGATATACACTTTTGGTGGGGACACCCTATATATGTATATGTGCTTTGTAGGTGGGAATGTAAAGTAGGACAGCCATTATAGAAAACACAGGGAGGTTTGATTTTTAATAAAAATTACAAATAGAACTATCACATGATCCAGCAATTCCACTTCTGGGTATATATCCAAAAAACTGAAGTTAGGATATTGAGGCGATGTCTGCACTTCCAAGTTTGTTGCACTATTATTCCCAATAGACAAGACATAGATATGACTCAGTCGCTTGTCAACAGATAAAATGAATAGATGAAGAAGATGTCACACACACACACACACACACACACACACATGCTAGTATTTTATTTAGCTTTTACTTTCAAAAAAGTTGCTGAAAATCAAAGTGTTTTAAAAAGGTTCCATGTCTCTGATTTTCCAAGTGAATAAAGAAAGGAGCTTCATGTTAGCATGCTAAATGCTTAAAGTCATTATTAACTTTTATTAATTTAATATCTCCATAAGGCAGACATTGTTTCCACAGTCACTGAGGAAGTGGTGGAACCGCAAAGTAAAGATTACTTTTCTGACCTTTAACACTATGCTACTTATGTCGCCAAACTGAGAACACCCAGGTGCTTTGCCATGTTCAGTGCTGAGCCCCTGTCACAGAGCCGTTGGTTGCACTTAGAAATCGTAGCTCAGTGGATAGCTCTTTTCTCTGTCTTTGGTAAATAATAGAAATGGTAATTTAAAAATTTTCTAAGTGATATGTTGAAGGTACACCTACAGATGAACCCTCACAAGAGCCCAATCCCATATGTAGTAAAGCATTTTCATTATCACATATGTGGTAATAATGATAAGAGAGAAAATAGACATTCAACTTTGGAAGTGTGTGCATGCTGTTTTATTTTTCAAAGTGTCACAGTTCAACGGCTTGGTGTATTGAGAATGTGATTTTGAGATAAGTCTTGAATAAAGCAAATTCAGAAGAGTGGCTACTTTTTGGAACATCTCTCCCAGCTTTCTGTGCTTCCACCTCCCTTCTTAGAGCCATGTGCCCTCTTACTGCCTATAAGGTATTAAACTTCACTTGGTAATGGCTGAACACTGTTATTATCATCATTTCACTCTGGAAAGAAACACTGCAACTGTATGAAACCTTCAATTTGGTATAATGTCTATCATAGTGTAAACATCCTGTGGGGCTGGGACATTTACTTGATGAGCTAGAGAGATAGAGTTTACAAGGATTTCTTTGATTGCCTCTTAAATCACACAATGCTGATGAAAATTATCTTACACAGGACCAAACTGGATAAATACAGGGGACTCTAAAAGGGAGAAAATAGTCTTGACACACATTTTCGTTTTCTATTTCTTTTAAGAAGCTTTTTTCAATGCTGCAATTTATATATTAAAAGTATTTGACCACATCTTATTATATGCTCCCAATAAACCTTGGCGGGTAGGTAGGTGGGTTTACAGAAAGGGCAGTTGCAGTTATTCCCGCTTCCCAAATGTGGAAACTAAAGCTGCAAGAGGCTTCAGTTACCTGGTCAAAACTGCACAGAATATCCATGGTTGTAGGTCTTCTGATACGATGTTGAACACATTGCTCTGAATATCCAGGCAGCATTCACCAGGGCCTGTTCATCTAGCATCTATCTTCTACAAAGCTCTCAACATACTTTGCAGAGCAATAGAGAAAGTTTTAAACCTGTGCTTTCCGTAGCTGGAATCGTGGAATCATGGAATGGGTAAAACCGACTAGTACTTCATCTGTGCTCCCACTCCTGTGTGTGCTTCCTCCTAAATGCCTACCCTCTCCTTTCCCCTCTTTAGAGTTCTAATGAGCCCCAAGGCTCCCTTCTCATACTCTCTACAAAATTTGAGCTCAGATATAATCTAATTTAACAGTCATTTACCCCTTCTTATGAGTATAACCATAGCGACATGAATAGCATTACATTATATGTAATATTTGACCCAACATGAGTCATTACCTTCCTATTCTTATACTTTTACAACATTAGCTCAAATTCTGGTACAAAAGGAGTAGTCACCGTTCTAAAAAATTCTGGCATCACTAAGTAAATCTATGCCCTAAGCGCTTCTTAGAAACTCTAAAGTACTATCTCAAAAAGTGGCCACTGTCCTGCTCACGTATAAATCAGTGCTGACTGCTGTCTAATTGCTGGTGGAAAGAACTGGATTATGTGTAACCACAAGACTTTCTATTCAGTTCATTTAAACCAGCTCCTCTTCTGTAATAAGAAAATGTAATAAGACACTACCTATGCATACCTCAGTGACACTGGGAAGGAATGTGTGGTCTCCCTGATGTCTGAATCATTCACCTGTCAAATCAACCGCTCTGAAACAGCTTAGCAGGTCTCACCTGAATAGAAGGGAAAGCTTATTTTTCCACTAACTGTACATTTATTCTCTTCCTCTCTATAGTTAGTCTGTCTGTTTTTAGAGCGATTAAGATTATAAACATAAAAACACAAGAAAGAAAAACTTGAAGGGAATACATGTGTGAAAGCAGAAATGATAACTACAGTTTAAGCTTAATTTTTAACCCCCTAGCAGCATATGGTTAATATTCTGGAATGATTTTAAAAATTGACAAAATTTTTATTTCATAATCCCCACATAGACACAGCGTAAGTCTCCACCTAACCTTGAACAGCAAGGCTTGTTCTGGAACTTCCACAGAACAGCTAAACCTAAGCCAAGCCCACGAGTGCAAAAGGTAATGAGGATTTAGCCTTTACATAGGTACTTTATTAATATCGCCATATGTTTTTAAATTAACTGTGCTCAGAATTGCCATAAATTTCTTCTCAAATAAAAAAAGAAAAAAATATCACTCACTTGCAACAACCTGACATGCACATAACAGATGGCTATGGGGATGTTTTTAGAGTGAAAAAGCATTAAGAGTGAGGCATATCATTTATTATGTTGCCTTGCCATCTTTATCACCTTCAATCTAAACAGAAAAGTGATGTATTACAGGAAAATGGCCCCCTTTGTGACATTTCTGATGTGACTATACAATTTCAACACCAGAGTGGTTCATTATCTGAAATGAATGAGACATACTTTAACATTTAACGAATGCCATGTTTTGGAAATGAATCCTGCAGAAGTTCATTAAACGACTGCATACATTCTAAATATCAGAAATATGATTTCAATGATAAAAATATCTCAAGAAGTACTCTAAAATATGCCTATGTGCATGAAGATGGTCACGGCAGGAAGAATTCTTACTCAGTGAATAATTCTATGACCGGCTTATTGTAAAGAAGAAAATGGGTGTCAATTATACATTGTTGACATGGCTCTTTTTGATAGAATTTGAGTGGCTGTGAAGACCAAGTCCCCAAAATGTCTTCCCAGCCTGCTTCAGTGAAGACTGGCTTTCCTTTTTTTGGTACCAAATACCAATTGCTGTGACATGGTTTGTGCCTTCCTCCAGTAAATACAGATACTGCCAAAGTGCATGCAATATAGTGAGAATAAATTCTTGGAATTTACTCCAAACTATTTTTCATCTCTAATGATTAGGCCTTGTTTCAAACATAATTAAGATAAAAACACAGCTGCCCTGGCCCTGGCTGGGTCTCAGCTGATTGGAGCATTGTCCTGTACAACAAAATGCTGCAGGTTTGATTTCAAGTCTGGGCACATACCTGGATTGCAGTTCCATCCTGGTCAGGGTTGGTATGGGAGGCAGACAATCACTGTTTTTCTCTCACATCTATGTTTATCTCTCTCCCTTTCTCTCTCTCTCTCTCTCTCTCTCTCTCTCTCTCTCTCTCTCAAACAAACAAACACATATACCAATAAAAAAATATACTTGGGTGAAAATTTAAAACACACACACACACACACACACACATACACCCAACCCCCAGCTCCTTTGGATGAAGTGGGATTGGAGAAACTTAACTGTAAAATCTCTTTCAATCTCAATCCCTTCAGTAGTGTGAGAGGTACACATAAGAAACAGGTGTTCATTACTATACTACAACACCAATTGATTTTTTTTAATAAAAAATATCTTTGCATGCAATTAAATGGTATTCACCTAAAGGAAAGGCATTAGCCTTATAACTGCCTCAGGATATGATGCTCTAGACATATAAAGACATAATATGTACCTGTTTGTTTGATTTAAATGTACTATTAGTAGAGTTCTGGAATGGCTTCGTACTTAAAGGCCTTATACATTCACAAAGTTAAAAATAAAACATTTTTATTATTTTTGTTGTTGTTAATCCTCACCTGAAGATACTTTTCTATTGATTTTAGAAAGAGTGGAAGGGGAGAGACAGAGAGAAACATCGATGTGAGGGATACACACGTGCCCTGATCAGGGCCAGGAATTGAACCTGCACCAGAGAGCTACATGCCCTTACCCAGAATCGAACCTGGGATCCTTCAGACTGCAGGCCAACACTCTACCCATGGAGCCTAACCAGCTACGGCTAAAAATAAAACATTTTTAAAAAAACAAACAAAAAAAAAATAGCCCAGGTTTTTGAAGAATAATTTTAATGTAAATGTTTCTTTTAAAAATGCAAACTATTTTCACTTTCTTTCCTAATTAATCATACAGGTACACTTACATCAAGGCTGTTTTAAAATGAGGTTCTGCTTTTTCCAAAGCAGCATGTTACAACCAATTCTCATTTCACAGTTGAACTAAAAACTAGAAATGAATAACCTGTGGCCCATGGCCAGGCACCCGCAGGGGAGATGAATAGTCCTGCCATCTGTTATCCCAAAGGGGCCTTCGTAACTAGCACCGGCCTGTCAGCTTTAAACTCCGTGGAAAGAGGGGCCGTATGGCAAAAACAGGAGAACGAACTGAGGGCATGGACAGAAGGGGAAAAAAGGCATACAAAACAATTCTTCCCGAAAATGTTCAAGAGAGAAGTAAGCACACATATCATCGGCATTCTGAGGACAGCGTCAGGCTATTTCAGGGAGAAAAATAAGTACTGATTTTAAAAATTGGGGGCCTGCCCCTGCTACTAATCACTCATGCAAAATGAAAAACATGTCAATTCTTTAGTCTCCCATTTATTGTTAAGTATAAATGAATGAGAGAGAGAGAGAAGAGAGAGAGGGAGGAGAGAGAGGGAGGGAGGGAGAAGAGAGAGAGAAAGAGAGGAGGGGGGGGGAGTGAGAGAAGGAGAGAGAGAGACTCTTCTGGTGTCCCTTTCAGATATATTGTTCTATGATGATAAATAAAAATGGCTTTCCCTGACAAGTATTCCACTAACATTTCTGCCTGCCCAAATTGTATTTTCTTTCTCTTGTTTGTTACATATCATTGTTGTGCTTGTCTCATTAGAAGGTGGTACCACTTAATGGAATAGAAAAACTGCACTTATAAATTATTCTAATCTAGAAAAGATGGGCAGGCAGCATCTCCACTGGTATAATTATTCAGCCGAATGTGATATTGCAAAATCATTAGTCGGATAAAACAACCAAGTGAGCAAGTAATTTCATTGTGAGTCTAAAGAGATTTAAATTTGGTTCAGCGTTAGCAAGCAGCATCGCTCATTGGAAGGGCCTGCTAGGTACATTATATGTTCTATGCATGATAAGTCCTGAGGTAAAAGGCATGATTTAATGCTTGAGAAGGACCATGCATCATGGAGTCATTTATTACACAAGTCTTCGTTGCTGGATATGAAGAGGAAAAAAGGTATTCATGTGGAGAAGGGCACACTCGGGTGCAGCCTGTCGTCTTCAATTCCTCAAGTCAGCTTAGCTGTGGTGATTAGCATCCTACCTGGGCACACTTCCAGAAGGAGTGAGCGAGCGTTCCCTGCCAAAGGGTTTTAAAAATCACGTGAAAATGTCAAGTGGTGAAAGAATTCCCATATTCCTGAAATTCAGGCTGGTTTGTTGTGTCTGGACAGCCCATGAGCTAGATCACTAGGCCTGGATGTGCTCAAGAGAAAGAGGAACGCATGTGTGGCTGGCATAGCTTTCTTTATCAAGTAATATGCTTCAAAAAACCTTGGCGTGTAAGAGGTTCTGTAGTTCTGCAAAGCTTTCATTCTATGGAATAGGGTATTTTCAGCACATTCATGGTTTTACAAATGTTTTCTTTGGCTTAGGATTATCTACGTACACATCAACAAATGCATAGAATAAAAGTGATTGATTTAATCAGAATACAGAAAGACTACACTTCAACCTTAAAAGCATGCTACCGATTATTTTTGTTAGTGAAATTAACTAGAAACGCACATGCACATATATTGCACAATTGTGGAAGGAACAAATGTAAAATGGGCTTTGAATGCAAATTTGTTATAAAATTTTAGACTTAAAATTATCCTGGAAACCCATTCTGTACCTTCCTCTAAGGGGAATCTTATAATGTTGACAAGTTTAGCGATTGCATCTTATTTTCATTGTAAATATTTATTTTCATCTCTCCTTTACACTATTGTTGTAATTTTGTTGTTTAAGATAAATGCATACCTAAACTACATTTCTATTATTTTTATTTCATGATTGTAAAGAAGTTTTACCACATATTTGAAGCAAAATTAGAATGTTGGGTCTTGGTTGATTGAGAACACCTAACTCAAACTTTTCAACTTATAGAAAACTAAAGTCCCAGAAAACAAATGACTTTCCCATTATCACAGGAAAAAAGTAAGGGACACAGCCACAACCAGAAGATTGATATCTGGAATCTAAGTACAGCATTTTTGCCACTAAAATAGGTTTTTTGGGCCTAATACTTGGTGTAAAGGAGGCATACCATTTAAGACATTTTCTCAAAGTTCTAATGGAGATGGATAAAAAATTTAAAATTACAATACATATTTTTCTCTGTCATTGGGAAAATCAAATAGACTAGCTGATTTCAGTTCAAATCTTCACAGGACTCACCTCTTCTACCCACTGTTTATTATAACCCTAACCTCAAAAAATTCCTCTGGCCCTAACCGGTTTGGCTCAGTGGATAGAGCGTCAGCCTGTGGACTCAAGGGTCCCAGGTTCTATTCTAGTCAAGGGCATGCACCTTGGTTGTGGCACATCCCCAGTACGGGGTGTGCAAGAGGCAGCTGATTGATGTTTCTCTCTCATTGATGTTTCTAGCTCTCTATCCCTCTCCCTTCCTCTCTGTAAAAAATCAATAAAATATATTTTTAAAAAAATTCCTCTGTGAACATATAGAAGGGGAACTGATAATATTACAATGATTGAATCTATGCAAAAATATCTACAGTTGTTGTTTTTTTTAAATTTGTTCATTTGTTTACCTCATTAACCTGGGTATATAATAAAATAACTTGGTACTTTTGGTGATTTCCTGAAACAAAACAACTCTTTCTTTGAGATTTTTTAAAATATTGTGGTTTACAATTGGGATAAAATTTCAACACTGTCTGGTATGATACATATGTTACTTGTGGCTGAATGTACATCTCAAAACTGCCACTCCAATATGTCCTCTTTATGCAAGCTACCACATAGTTTGAATTCTATGTTCTAATGAGCTAAACTGGCTATCTTCCCATCACTTATAACCGGTTCTGTTTGTGTTTTTTTTTTACTTCATGCCAACCCCTCTTTTCCCTTTTTTGCCCAGTAATACCCTTCATGTCAAGGTTTCAATCTATTCATTTGATTGAAAAATAATTTGACCACAAATGTGTGTGTGTGTGTGTGTGTGTGTGTGTGTGTATGTATCTATATATAGATAAATGATGAGAAAAGTATAACAGAATGTTATACTTTTATACTGCAGAATTGAATAGTGGTTGATATATAAATGTAGACATACACATATATGTGATATTTAAAATATATTTTATCTATTTTCTTTGGTTTTCTATTTGTTTATATGGTAAAGCCAAATCTGCTACTTTTTCTCACTGACTAATATGCATTTTGTGAAACTCTTCCTGAAGTGAGCAAATACTATATATTATGAAAATTTAGATTTATTGCAAGAAAATGATATTATTCAGGCTCTCCTGTACATATATATAAGATATTACTCAAAACAAATAAGAGTAAAATAATATATAATAATAAAGACACAAAAGGGAGTATTCAATAAACATAAATAGCATCACCAAGAAGTAAACAGGACTGTTTATTTGTTCTGTTTTTGTCTTAACTGATGCCAGAACATATGCTGTGAAAAGTAAAGATGAAAGTGGGGGAAAAAATAGGCTCCATAGCAGGCTGAACAAGACAACTGGGGAAGGACCAAGTGAGTCCTATGGTTACTGCAATTTCCCGTTAGGTAATTTAATCAAGATATTAAGAAGAGGTTCAGTTTAGTCTATGCTTACATAATAGAAACTAAAATGACACTGGGCAGACATTGGGTAAAAACAAGAAATAGAGGGGTATATATTGATTTATTTGATAGTTTACCTGTTAGTGAACATGTTTGTACTAAATATTTACTCTGTGTGTAAAATAGCATGCTCTATCCAGAAAACACTGTATTTCACAGACCCCAACATTTTCCTTCAAGGACTTTACAACCTAGACTTATAGATGGCATAGCCCTTTTAAGAGATGTAAAACAGAAATTTAAACAATTTTAAGTATGAAAAAACAATACCAGTCAGTTGGCTCAGTGGTTGAGGTCAACCTGTGAACCAGGAGATCACAGTTTAATTCCTTGTTAGGGCACATGCCCAGGTTGCAGGCTCAACCCCCAGTGGGGGCATGATGGAGGCAGTTGATCAATGATTCTCTCTGATCCTTGATATTTCTCTTTTTCTCCCTTTCCCTTCTCATCTGAAATCAATAAAAAATATTTTTTTTTTTTAAATGCCAGAAACAGCCCTAACCGATTTGGCTCAGTGGATAGCATCGGCCTGTGGACTCAAGGGTCTCAGGTTCGGTTCCGGCCAAAGGCATGTACCTTGGTTGTGAGCACATCCCCAGTGGAGAGTGTGCAGGAGGCAGGTGATCGATGTTTTTCTCTCATCGATGTTTCTAACTCTCTATCCCTCTCTCTTCCTCTCTGTGAAAAATCAATAAAAAATATATATATTTTTAAAAATGCCAGAAGCAATACGTGGGAAAGTATGAAAAAATAAAAAAAGAGACATTTGTGAAAACAAAACAAGCACTCAGTAAATATTTCCTATTATGAAGAAACTAGGGGCCTGGTGCACAAAAATTTGTGCACTCGGGGGGTGGGGGTCCTGTGCCCTCTTGCAGTCTGTGACACATTGGGGGGATGTCCACCTGCTGGCATGCCTGGCCAGCCTGGGTGAGGGGCTGAGAGCCTTTTTCAGGCTGCCCACAGCCCCTTCAGGGTTCATGCACTGGGGGGTGGGAAGGCTGGTGAGTGCAGGCCTGGACATTTCCCACCGGAGGGCCCACGATTGCACATGCCTGGTGGGCCCACACCACTGAGGGGACACACCTGGCGCAGAGTTGGGTGGCAAGCCAGGGGCGGATGCTGGTGCAGAATCCCTTGGTGGGGCCCTGTTGCTGAGCAAACACACCTGGGGTGGAGCTGGGCAGTGAACTGGCTTCGGATTCTCTGCACTGTGCAGCAGACGCTCCCGCACGCCCTGTGGAGGCCCCTGGGGGGCGGATGAATGTAGCGGACCCTGGATGGGTGTTCCTGGACACCCTGCGGAGGCCCCCAGGGCAGAGCCAGGCAGTGGACCCAGGACAGGCGCTCCTGGATACTCCTCGGAGGCTCCCGGGGGCGGAGCTAGGCAGCAGACCCAGGACAGCTGCTCCTGGATGCCCCAAGGAGGCCCAAGGCCAGACCCCCCCTCCCACTGAGCTGACACACCTGGCACAGCTATGCCAGCCGGCCATGGAGGCTCCCAGTGCAGAGCCGCCCTGTCAGCCTCCATCTTGGCTGGGTTAATTTGCATACAGCTGCTCTGATTGGCTGGTGGGCATGGCTGTGAGCAGAGGCTCAGCCAGCCTAGGCAGGCAGTTGCAACAGAAGCCTTTGGTTTGCTCTAGCTCCATGGCTCTTGGCTGGGTTAATTTGCATACAGCTGCTCTGATTGGCTGGTGGTAATGGTCAATTTGCATGTTTCTCTTTTATTATATTAGATACAAGACTACAAATGTTAAACAAGAGAGAGCTCACCAAGGCAAGGATGTTTAAGCACAACTTTTAGGAGAAGTAGGACATGTGCTGGCCTAAAAGGATGATTATAATTCAGGTAGCTTAGGAGTACAAGCGGGCAGATCTGTAAACATTGTTATGCAATGTGAAGTGCCAGACCATCAGTATGAAAGAAGAGATAGAGATCACCTTGGTTTATTTATAGAAATTATAAGGAGTACTCAAATAGAAGGCAGGAGAAAGATAATTGCTTCTAGAGTTGAGAGGGGCTTGGATTATTGTGGTAAATGAATAATTGTCTAAGGTGTTTACTTCACTGGTCCACAGTTTCTTCAAATGTACAACAAGGGCGTTAAAACATACAACCTATTTAGTTGTCTGCTCATTGTGATTCAGTTCTGGGGGAATTATAACATGGGTGTAATCATAGGTTTTGTGTTTTGCCTGAGACTTTTGGGGCTTATGAGTGCTAAATCATTTCAGGGTTAAAATAATAGGATGGGAAATCTCTCTGTTTTGAAGACACAGTCTTAAAAATTATTTTTTTCAAGAACTGAAAATAAATTCTACAGTATATACGTGCCCCCCCCCCCTTAATCCTGCCTCTGGGAGAAAAAAAAAAAATCTTAATATTGTTTCTAGTTAACAACTCAAATAAAAGACAATGACTACCTCATAATGGCTTTTTAAATGATTACCCGCACTGTAATGAGTAATTATATCATTTGCTATAATGGCATTCACTAAATTAATTATGGGTTTGAAGACAAAATATATATGACATTACTGTGAAGAAAAAAGTAAGGTAGATGTACTCAGCTAATGATGGAGAATTGTATGCCTTTTGTATAATTACAGTTTTATGAGCTTGCAAGCATTTGTCTTTTCCATTTATTGCATCTGTTCTATTTTTTTAAAAAAATATTTTTTATTGATTTTTTACAGAGAGGAAGGGAGAGGGACAGAGAGTTAGAAACATTGATAAGAGAGAAACATTGATCAACTGCCTCCTGTACACTGCTTCCTGGGGGATGTGCCCACAACCAAGGTACATGCCCTTGACCAGAATCGGATCTGGGACCTTTCAGTCCGCAGGCCGACGCTCTATCCACTGAGAACCAGTGAGGGCTATTTTAGTTTTTTTTAAAGCACTATTTTCAACACATTTTATTAAATTTACTTGAGTGCGGTCACCATACAAACAGCAGGAAACTGTTTCTCACCTGAGAAAATCAGTCCTCGTTTAGCTTAGGTACTTACTTGAATACACACAGTTAATCAATCAGTGGTAAAAGAGACCACTCCTCTGGTTGCATATCTCAGAAATTCTGGTTTTGATATTTAGAATAACAGAAGTCACATGTTGGTGAATTGTGGAACAATATACATTAGAAATGTATATATGGCATATTTCACTGTCTAATATTTTAGTGAACATTTGTTGGTCATCAATGTGATATCCCAGGTGATCAAATATGAAAGTGACTGGCTGACAAACATTGAATACATACAGCCATAATTCACTTCTTTCTGGTAGTATCATATTCCAACAATACAATACATTTTATTTCACAATCGCAGGGAGTGCATTTATAAAACAACTATGTGGATCATTAATGTTGGGCAGTCTGGAACCCCTCACTTTCTCAAATGGAAACTGTGTCCTTAATTACCAAATTTATCCTTTCATCTTATCACTCCTAGCGCAAACAAGCAAAGCGTTGACAAAATTAGCTCTTTATCATCTGGAGTACAGAAGGACAACTCCTGAATCTAATTTAGAAGAGTGAACAACTTCCTACAGTCTGTGTTTGCTCCAGGTTCACTTCCTCGAAGTCCCTCCTTAATGGTATTTTGAAAGAAATTAAGTTGCCAACAAGTCTCCACTATTTTCCTATGTATACACAGGATAAATAGGGTCTTGTTTCTCTTTTTCCTTCAAAATATATCAAAGGGAAAAGAATCATCTTGAGAATTGAAAATGCTTCTTCCAGAGTCGTTGTCTTTTTTGCTCTATTGCTTTCTCTGACATGTAGCTCTCCTTAAAGGCAGATGTCCAAGTATCACAGAGGAAAGGCAAGGAGAAAGGTTGTTTTCTTTTAATTTTTGTTCTTTTTTTTACTTTAAGAGAAAAACAATTTCTGTACAGATCCCTGGGATGATATTAATCAATATTTCACTCAGTCTTTAGATTTTGTGCCCAAGATCCATAAAACATTATTAGCTCTTTTCGTATAATCTTCTGTTTACTTATATGCTAATTTATTTTAAACCATAGGTCTTCATAGGATTTCTCAAAATTAATAATTAAAAAAAACCTGTGACAAGTACAGAGGTTCAAATGATACCGGGGACAATAATTGATGGTATCCCAGTGGCATAGGCTAGACGTGTCTATATTCATTGGAGGGAATTATAATAAGATCTAGATGTAAAAGGGTTTGGTTTGAAAAAAGGATCAATCTCCTTTTTTCCAATGAAGAATTTCTAATGAATGTGCCACTGAAAACTATTTCTATGGATGGAACTAGGCGTCACTGATGCATTAGAGAATTACTAGTATGTGTTAAACAGTTTCCTGCAGCTTCAATATAAAACTGTAATTCATTAAACACAGGATAAGGTGTGCTGTGTCCAACATGTTGTTTGAACACAGACCTCTATTTCGTAGTCATAGGACTCAGATTACTTAAACTACATGTTCAAACACTCTGCTAAAAAAGAAATAATAGAAAACTGGGTTTTCAAAGGGTTTTTTTTTCTGTTTTAAATTTACCTCACTTTACCTTTGTGAATGAGATTATTCATTCTAACTTCAGTGTGCCTCTATACATGTTACCTACTGATGTGAATAAAACAATTGCTAGATGCTTATTATGTTGCAGGCACTGCAATAGAATTGGCATACCTGGAAAAATAAAGGAAATGTTTTTCTCTTCTGTAGTTATTAAGAATTGATTACAATAAAGTGAAATGATTGCTTGGTGCAATTTGTAATAATAACTTTTAATGAGATTTTCCTATTGCCCCAAATTTCATACTTTATCTCCTTTAATTCTCACAAACAACTACATGATATATAGATTTCATTTATGCTTTACAGATAATGAGATACTTATAATGTATAGAATAGGAAACTAATGTGGCCAACTCCCAGAATTGCTAAGTGGAATATATTCCAATATAGTCTGTCCAAATATAAGTTGATTTTTTTTAACAATGTCTGCTTCCCTTGAGGATAAACTGGTTCAACTTAAGGAAATCACGATTTACAAAGAAAGTAACATTAGATCTGAAACTTTAAAGACAGTTGAGGAATAGGGTAGGCATTAGAGACCAAGGAAATGAAAATTAAAAAGGCAGAAATTACGTAAAGCATAACATAATCAGGTTAGACACTAATTAACCATGTTCAGTGCAGAATTCTTAAGAAGAGATTGGATGTAAATTCAAAAGAAAGTCTCACCATATTGAGGATAATGAGCTTTATTCAAGAAGCCATAAAGCTTCAAAAAAAAAATATATTGTGCCCTGCTGGTGTGGCTCAGTGGTTGAGCATTGTCAGATATGTGCATCGACTGGTTCGATTCCTGGTAAGGGCACATGTCTGGGTTGCAGGCTCGATCCTCATTAGGAGTGAGCAGCTGTGCAGGAGGCAACAATTAGTGTGTCTCTTTCATCAATGTTTCTCTCTATCTCTCTCCCTTCCTCTCTCCATAAAATCAATAAAACATATTAAAAATAATAGGAATACTAATAAATATTTTGGGAAGTAGCACCATCTAATGTGGGTTTTCAGAAGATAATTTAGAGACTCAAGAATGCAAAAACTATAAAGGAGGTTACTTTAGTAAGAGGAACTAGAAGTGACTAAATGAATACTTTCAAGGTATTATTGACCGTAGAATCTAAGAACAACAAAATATCTGTCCCCATTCACACCAGTTTGTTTTCAGCAAAGGCCCCAGGAGAACTATTGTACTCCACAGTAAGTGAGACTATTGGGCCAGGGAGCCCCGGCCTCCAGGCTAGGTATCTACATTATGTTTTTTCTCAGCTTGCTACTTTGTTTTTAGTCTTCCGACACACGTTTCTAATCCATCATGCTTATTTTGCCCAACACATTTTCTTTTTATGTAGTTAAGAAAAGAGAACGATTGCCTCTTAAATCAAGTAATAATTCTTGTAGTTACCCTGTGTATCTGGCCCCACGCTTAAATCCCATTTTCTCCTGGAAAGCCGTCTTATAGCATTTAGTCAATACATTCTCTCCCACACTCTGCCTGTGTTCATGCTGATTGCAAACCTAGTTTTACCTTTTCCCTTCCATTCACACAACTAATATTTACTCTTTCAGACAGTAGCTGCAGTTCCATTAATTCCATAAAAACACCTGCTATTGCCCAAATGTATGAGCTTTCTGATACTGACGTTCTATTGTACTTATAGATTATCACAATCTAACACTGAGAAATTTCATGTGCACTTGTTATAATGCAGATCAACTAAAACGGAACCTTAAATTTCCTTTGAGCTCTAGGATTAATTGTTATTTGTTTATAACATTCTCAGTAGGTGGGGAAGTAGCTTAGTACCAGGATATACAATTTAAAAGATCTTTAAAACCCTGATCCTTATATGCTTTTGCTACATAGTAGCTTTTGGTTCACATGATTTAGGCTTTACTGAAAATTTGGAAATTCACACAACAATCCTGACTTTCCCCAGCTGTTTCCTTTGAACGCAAAACTCACTTCACAGCTTTGACTTCTAAACATTCTCTGGAAAATGCTATTAACTGGTAATGGGGAAGCCCCGAAGGCCTCACAATAGTGGAAAGCTCTGAGAACCCTCAAATTAATTGAAATATTTTCTCACATGTGCTTAATATACTCATAGCCATCTATGCTAAGCATGGGCAGCTGGTATAAATATCACCTCTATTTGTGGATGGAGGAAATGATAGACACGGTTTCTTCACAATGGTGGCCTCTTCCAGGGGGTGCTCAACACTGAATTGGGAAGGTTTTGGGGATGTGTTAAGGCGAGAAAATTCAATGGAAGCACAAAAGAGGAGACGAGACTTGGTGGGAAGAAAGCTTAAAACAATGAAATATATACCTACTGGCATACAAACAAATGTCAGTATTCCGAATAGACACAGGTCTAGGATACCCCAAGTAATTTGAGGACATCACTGCCAGGAAGGGCACACAGGACATGATGGCTGTTGACAGAATTACCTCCTACCCTTCCGTAACGCGATAATGAAGCCAGGGTGGTCTTGAGAGAGCTGTATTTTTATACCCAACTTCCATTTTCTGCATCTTTTCTGTATGATTCTCTATTGATGTTTGTTTGCTCCTTTTTACAGAACTCAGCCATCCCCTTGCACTGACTTTTTGCTCTTGGCCTCACACATTCCTTGCCAGATGTTCTTGTTTTCAGGGTCCAAGCTAGAATTAATCTCTGCCCTAGTCATTCAACCAGGACAGCAATTTTCAACCTTTTTTCATCTCATGGCACACAAAACTAATTACTAAAATTCTGCAGCAGCACGCCAAAAAATATATTTTTTTATGATCTGAAAAATAGAAGGTATAATTTTTATTGGTTTCAAAAAGAAAAAAAAAGTAATTGTCTACCCTTTTTATTCTGAAGTAAATTTTTAAAAATTGGGTACCTGTACTCATGTATAGAATTTCTGGTACCAAGAATTAGCCAATAATTCATAACCTTATTACATGATGTGACCAATAAGATAATATGCAACTCTATCATATGACATATATTTATTGTTCAAGACAGGACGGTCACACTGGATGACTATTGTTGTGTTGGGTGCTGTCATATTTTAATCTGACAATCTAAGGGAAAAGAAGTCGGTGCCCCTAATTAAATAGGTATTGCATATTCTAAAAATTCTTGGAGCACACTGATTGAAAATTGCTAATCTAGGGTATGATGAGGAAAGACCCAAACCTAAGATACTAAACATTCAAATGATGTTATCAATATAACTGCTAAGCCTGACTGGTATGGTTCAGTGTGTGAGTGTCGACCACCCATGAATCAAGAGATCACTGACTTGATTCCCAGTCAGAGCACGTGCCTGGGTTCCTGGCTCAATCCCTGATAGGGGGCATGCAGGAGGCAGCAATCCATGTTCCTCTCTCATTGATGTTTCTATCTCTCTACCCATCTCCCTTACTCTCTCTAAAATCTTCCCTAATAAGAGAGTAAAAGGGAAGCGTATTGGGATCAGTTGTTACAGCAGATGTAGTTGATGATACATCAAATTATATGGGAAAGCAATTTAGAGAGAATGATTAGGAAGAACAAGTTTTGCTAAGAAATAATAACACTAATCAATCAAAATGTCAATTACTTTATTAAAGAGAGAGTATAATATTTAGACTGTGAGGCTTGTCTGTATTAATAGACAGTGATCAGAACTGGCAAAAAAAAACCCCAAGTCATATAAATTTATTGGGCTTTTATGATTATTGGATTATAGTTTGCCATCTTTATGTTTCCTCTACCACTGTCAGTTGGATCTATGAATGTTTCCCATTATCAGTGTGCTTTCCACTCCATTTCTGAATGTGGCAGAAAACTTTAAAGTATTTTAGCCACTCTCAGTCCATTTTGTTCAACTGTGATGGGGCTTAGCATTAAATATGTCCATGTTCATTATCTTAATGCTGACATCAGTGTTTCCCTTAGCGTGGTGATTTTGTCATACTGCTATGAAGTTATCTATGCCAGAATTCTAGGTCCCAAATCTTGAGATCTAGGATGTCTGGTGATTCTCTGGATTCTGAAACCGTTCTTTTAAATTCTGAAGTACCTCATTCTCTCACTGGGCATAATGGCAATGGCTGGTGTCATGTTGGCAATAGTAGAAGCTGCAGCAAGCACTATCTTCCTGTCATTGCATCCAGTATTGCTAGCCCCTGTCATTCAGCATATGCTCATCGTTAGGGATTTTCCATGACTTCACCTAGAACCCTTAGATGTGTATGTTACATGCAATGATTGAGCACTGCTACAACCTTTAAAAATCAAAATTAGGCTGCTGAGCTAATATGTATTTTTATTTTATTTTTTTAGTTATTGATTTCTGGGAGGGGGAGAGAGAGAGAGAGAGAGAGAGAGAGAGAGAGAGAGAGAGAGAGAGATTTGCTGTTCCACTTATTTTTTATGCATTCATTGGTTGACTCTTGTATATGCCCTGAGTGAGAATTGAACCCATAACCTTGTTATATCAGGACAACGTGCTAACCAAGAGATACCTGGCCAGGGCCACTATATCTTGTATTTTTACCCCAAACAGCCCTCACAAATCTCTCAGTGCCTGTCTCGTCTCCTAAAATGGGTAAATCAATACCAGCTTTTTGCTTCAATAAAATTTTCTTAGATAGAAAGTAAGAAATTCCATAAAACATATATGCGGCTCTTAAATTCTATGCTCTAGTTCCAAGTAGTAAAATAAAATCCATTCATGCTACTTTTTCCTTTTTTTTCCCTCTCTTCTCATGCTGATTTTTGCATCTATGAATTAATAATGGCTAGATAGCATGTGAGATTGGTAAAAACCTCTAGATTTTAACAATTTTCTCTTTCCTGGTCTCCTATAATCATCTCTTTAAGGTAATATTCTTCATATTGTCTACCTCACTTTCCTTTTATTCTTTTTTTTATAATATGTGATCTAAAGTACTCATTAATCTCGGACTTTCTGATCAGGTTTTGCCTTTCACAGTGTGCATAATAATCTAGTCATGTTTCATAATCCCCTCCTCCGCTCCCATGAGATAAATATTTCCATGCAGCTTTGCCTTTTTTTGCCTCTTCAACTATGTGCCTCTGATACCATCATTTTCTGTAACTACACTGCATTTTCTATAACTACACTGGCATGAGGGGAACAAATGCCCTGAGGGGTCTGGAAAATAGGAGATTATTCCTAAAGTATGTTATAATAGATGCAAAAATACAATAACAGGCTCAGTTAAGGTAAAGGTTGACCTTTGTCAAGGAAGATACCGGCCTAAGAAATGACTGCCTTCATGGCTCACTTTTAGTTAAGAAGTTTTAATTTCAAATTATCTTATGTGGTCACTTTAGGTCTCTGAGTTTGTAAGGCCTGTCATGGAGGCCTCCCCTGAGCTTGTCAGGTTTAGAATGCACCCCTTTTTCATCCACACCTTAATAAAGCCTATTAGAACTTTAAATTCACTCAGTTGAATTTTGTTTCTTTAGCAGATGCATATACTGTATGATAAAGTCAAATTGTGTAGAGGGGAGAAGGAAGATGGCTGCCGATGAGAAGGCAGACTGAAAGACAGTGAGAGAGAGAGAGAAGGAACGGAGAGTGTGTGGATGTACCAAGCATGGAAATTTGTGGGTGTGCGACAGCTATACTCCAGAGGACTGTTGGAGAACCTGAATGGGGCTCCCTTAACCGGGCGCTGCCTCCACTGCTGCTGAAATCTCTCCCGGAGCTGCCAAATCTGCTGTGGAGACCGGGCCATCTTGGATGACTGTTACAAGAAACGTATACATCCAGGGATACTGCAAACAGGTCACCCAGGGACCAGCCAGGAACCCAGGAACACCAGAGCTCAAACCAAGAATACGTGGACCCAGACGAGCCCTGCACCTCCTCACGGAAAGGTCAGATTTCGCTTGATATAAGCGCGGTTTATATTTCAGGTGGGAGAGTTGAACGCGCGCAGGAGAAGTCTCTGCTCAGTAGAGTCTGCACCCCTCCCCTCGGGGCCAACACGCGCTCCACAAAGTCCGAGGCTGTTGGCACCAGCATGTCCCGAGTGTGGGAAGGGGTCCCGCAGGCTGCTAGCAGAAGGAACCCCAAAAAAACCACCCCATAACTGATCTGGACACGAAAAGACAGCCTCGGTTTTGGGTCACGGAGAAGAGGCATTGGGAGAGTCGCTCACAGAGCTGGAGGAGGAAGGGAGCCCGCGCATCTCTTTGGAGAGGTTCAGTTTTCCCTCTCGTTATTAAATCTAGGCTTGGGATTATTAAACCCAATACATAGGAGCACCCAATTGGGGTCGCTCAAGGAGACTGCAGGGGAAAACCCTGTTTGTGTGTCCTGAGAAGCAGAGCAGGGAGTGAC